>JANHAO010013550.1:0-15785 GCA_026873985.1 Saraca asoca
GTATTGACAACTTAAAAGAGAATTAGAAAAGACTTGCCCTAGTATTACATTTGTTAATGCTTAGATCTTTTATGTTTTTGGTATACCAGTATGGTTAGAGATCTTGCCTCAAATGTATTACAGGCTCACTACCAAGTGTTATCTTGAAAAATGTGGAAGCTTAACCTAATGATGAGCTAATTAAAAGTTGCGCAGCAGAAGCATGATGATTAGATACCCCCAATTATTTAAGTGATGTGTTGGTATGGACCTTCACCCTTTATAAGTATGTTGTTAGAATTTGAGGACAAATTCTTTTGTTAGGGGGAGAATTTGTAATACTTGGGGAAAAAAGGGACCAAATTGAAAATTTGGTAGGTACTAAATTGAAAAAAATTATCGAAGTTGGGCCTTTGTTAAGGTAGCACAAAAGTTTTAGGCCTTAGTGTAAGGTGGTGCAGGCTTTGGAGGCCAAAATGTAAAGTATAAAAATAAAATTTATTATAAATAAGGGGGCACCAAGACTAGCCAGTGTCCCCCAATGGGTCTCTTCTTTCTCCCATGGTTCTCTTCTTCTTTTCGGCCATTTCTGGCCTCTTTCAGAACTTTTTGAAGGCCGTCATTGAGCCAGCTTTCTTCCGACTGTCTCTTGTGTTCTGATGTGTATCCTCTGCCAAAGGGAGCCAGCATTGTCTCGTGGTCCTCCTTCCTCTTGGGCTGAAACCTCTCACTATGCGGTGAGCTAGGCTGTTTGACCATGGCAGTTTCAGCTGCCGTTCACCTATCTATTCACTGGTGGTCATCTTTTTCCTTTTCTACGACATATTTCTCAGCTGGATGAGGTTGTAGTAGCTTGGTTCTTCTTGTTTCTCTTGTTTCTAGCTAATTCAGCTAGCCATGGGCTTTAGGCTGCCAGCAGTGAGCTGACAGTAGCTACTTTGTGGCACAATGAGTAATCCTAGATCGTTAGTTTTATTTCATAGTGCTCTGATTGAGAGTTGTCAAGAAATTTGTGTAGAAACCCTTATGTGTGAAATTAATGAAAATAGGAATTTTGTTGATAAATTGCTTTAGAATCATCCTTGGAAAAGTGTTGAGAATATTGGTATCCCGGCTGTGAGGTCACAATGGATTTTTCCTTGAGTATACAGTTTGGAGTCTAAGGTGAGTGAATAATCCTTCTCACGTAAAATTTCCCTTCGTTTTTTGATATGATATTTGTGTATAAAATATTATGATTTATGAGAAAGTAGGATTTTATTGTATGTTTACATGATTTCATAATTTTGTTCGTATGTTGAACAAATTTATGATAATGGATTGAAATGATGAAAATGTGATTTTATTCTATTCGTATTATTAGAATTTGATGAAATGATTTCTACATGATAAATGAGAATAAAAATGCTTTTCATGTTTTAAAATGTTTTAATGATATTGCTTACCCAAAAATGGATATTCGCATACCATGATGTGAAAATGATGTTGTTTAAGAATCGTGTTATATGATGAATTTTGTTGAATAATTTGAAACTCTAGAATCTTGGGGAAAACTCATTGGGAACCCGCGAGTGCACTTGTGTATGTGTGTGTATGATGGAGAGATAAGGTGGGACAGGGATATTGATTATAGCATGAGGACCTGGCAAATGTGTTGGATGAGTCATGCGGCATGAGGACCTAGTGGACAAGCTAGATGAGTCATGCTTATGTGATATGATATTGTGATGGTTCCCTCTTGGAGTTGTCATTGAGATTACAGCAGATATATTTTTACGGTATGAGTTATTAATGAATTTTAAACTTGATGTTGATTGTTTTATTGTTATGTTATGTTGAATGAAAATTATTTTATAGCGTTGGTTTTTTACGTTGCGTACTACGTTATTGAAATTTATGTTACTCACTGAATTTCTTAGAAACTCACTCCTTTCTTTCCTTTGTTTTTTAGAGTCAGAAGCCTCTCTGGATTCCCATTCAGTGCACCACCCTCCATGAAGATTGAAAGGTATAAAAATGGTGATGTAAATTGGCAGTTGGATTGGAATACAGACTGCATCATGTTTGTAATTGAGTCTTAGATGCCTAGTAGGTTGTTGTTGTCTAGTCTAGGCCACTACGTGTCTGCTTATTTGTTGTACAAGTTTTGATGGGTATGTGGGCTTTGTTGTGCATAAAGGCCTTGGGCTTGGGCGGCCAGCTTATAGGGGAAACTTTGTCGAATCTTTGGTAGAAATAAATGTACATGTATTTGTTTTTTTTTTTTTAATGATCAGTTGTATTCAAGAGTCAGTTTGCATAGTTAGATTTGTAAGGGATTTCCTACGAGTAACCTTCTTCGCCTATCATATGCCCAAGATTGGGGTGTGAGAGGAAAATAACCATTGCTCTCCTTTTCCTTATTTGGATATATAAGTTATGATAGAAAACCTGCCAAACATTGACAAATTGGATAAGTGCAAAAAAAAAAAAAATTAAAAAAAAACAGTGTTGGAGGATGATTAAGAATTTGGAAGGATTGATCATTATATTTTATTCCTTTCATTTTCTTTATTAAATCTTTCAAATAAGAGAAAATATTATATAATAAATTTTTTATTCTCTTCTATCTAAACATATTATGAAAGAAAATAATTAGAAATTTTCACCTATGTTTTTTTATTAATTTTTCAATAAGAATTCATATATAACTTCTAAAAATTATTTTTTTCATTAAAATCCTTAATACATTGTATTTCATCCTCTTTATATAATTGCTCTTAACTTCACCCCTTTTAATACGCAATGAAATAATGATAGAGTTTGATCTTTAAAAAAAAAATAAATGAAGATAATTTGAGGATAACAATAAAAAATAAATGTTAGTGGATAAATGAAATCAGTCCCTACATCCTCACCTCATGATGTGGGTTATTGCCAATAGACAAGAAAAGTGATAAATATTTTGTTGGGAAGCTTCCTAAAAGTTGTCTAACCTTTTTATATAAATTTGTTGGCATGATTGTGAAAAACATTTTCCAGTATCAATCAATACCTAGTTCGAAATTGTTGCCACGTAGTTAGGAATCAAAGAAGTTATCTATTTTCTTAGTCCTTCTTTTAAAAGTCATAATTTGAATAAAATATTTGTAGCCAATGAACTGATTCCAACGTTTAGGAAAAAAAAAAAAAAGGTTCCCAGAACGGATCATCAATCAACGGATCAAACCACAGTGAAAATATTAAGTTTTCCTAATCTTGTATTTTCACCGACTTCTTTTCTTAAGTCAACACAGAAGTCTTCCTTTTTGCTATTAAAAACAAAAGGAAAATTCTAACCAAATTCTTACATCCTTTCACTTTTGTTCATAATCTGAATAAAAATACATTAATCCAGTGAATTGTTAGTTTTGCCCCAACCAAATTTTGTGTCAAATTAATATTAATCATACTATAAAAATTGACACTAATTAAGTTCCTAATTGTGTTTTAATAACGAGGGACTTGACTAATTGATTAATTTATATCAAAAGGCATAAGTTTAAATCTTTTCTCGTTCAATGTAGTAAAAAAATTCTTTAAATTATTATAATTCATTGAGAGTTTAATATGAATTTTTTTAATTGTATCAAGTACAATTAGAACTATAGATGTAGTTCTCTTATTATATTAGTAGATGCTATGAATATGTGAAAAAAAAAATTATAAATAAGAAAGACCATATATGGCGCATTATCCTACTAACTAAAGGGTTCTAAGTTAGTAACCGCTTGTTTCCAGAGAGATTTTAATATGCTTTTGAAGCAAAGACACAATAAATAAAAATGTTCAATAGCGGTGGTTATTCATGATTATTTACCACTATTAGCAACGATAGAACTGTTAGAAAGTGTAATTAGCAGTGATTGAAAAAATCATTTGAAAATTAATTGTCTTATTCATATTGACAATGGTTTAGACTAATTATTAGAATTTTGCACCTAGGTGTTATTTAGTTATGGTTCAAATTATAGCGGTTAACCGCCAACAGAAAAACTTTTAATAGTGATTTAAATTTCCTTTATTTTTCTATAATTTTTTTTTTAAATTACTGTGGTCCAAATTGCTTCTATGTTTTTTTATAAAATTTTATTTTGTAAAAAATTGCAGTGATTCAAATTGCTTCTATTTTTTTTAAAAAAATTGTTTTTTAAAAATTATGTCGGTTTAGAATCGTGAATATATTTTTTAATAGAAACAATTTTAAATATGTTGAAAGTTCATAACCATCTCTAATTTTTATTTATTTTACAAATGGCCGCAGTTTGTAATTGTCCCTATATCTTGTGTGTGTGTGTTTTAATTTTTCATATCAACCCATTCCTTTTAATTAGTTCTATAAACATAAATGAAAATCAATATAATAATAAATCTATATAATAATTAAAATAGAATTCATTAGATTTAAAAGGTTAAAATGTAATTCATCTCACACATCATAAATGAAAGACATATTCAAAGGTTCCAATAACTATAAAATTGTCTTATATATATCTGTATATACCTGTACATGAAAAAAAATAGCAAGATTATAAAATCTAAAGAGAGATTGAGCAAGACCAAAGGCATCCTTGTCATTATTGCTACCTTCCAAAAATCTTCTTGCATGCATGGATGAATTTTGGTCCCAAGAAAATTGCACATTGATTTGATCAATACCATCCTATAAGAAGCATAAACTCAAATGAATTCTATTTGTAATTCATACAACAAGCACAATCAATTGAACTACATAACCGAACTGATATCAAAAATCAAATAAGACTAAACTAGAAAAAGAAGCATGAGAACGGTCATCGGATCAAGAATCTCCAAAGCAACTAATTGATATAGACATGTTTCATAATACTAAAACTAATATAATTGTGAAGAACTATTAGGGTAAAATTCTGTATATTTTACTTTGAATCAAAATGGGAATTTTTGAATAATTCAGTTTGCTTCTAGTTACTATTCATCTTAATAATAACATGAATGAAGAAGAGAGTTATTTGTTTCATTTAATTATACTTAAAATAATTGGCATTTTTTCCCTTTTCATTAATGCAAAGAGGTGAGAGACAATAGGAGAATAGAAAATGCAAATTATAAGAACTCAAAAATCAAACCTCGCAACATACACTAAAATTTTAAGATCATTGTTGATATTTTTGTAGTAAATTGCTCTAGATTAATCTAATGATTAAGATATTATTATCATTTATAATTTTCATAGTTCTATTAAGCTCAACTTATTAGAAATGGTTACAAACAGTTGTAGATTCACTCTATAATGCTCCTTGGTAAATTGACATATCATGAGAATTTATTAATATGAAAAAGTCAAGCAAGAGCAAAAAGGCACATAAAAAGCTCATTTTCTAGATTAAAAAACATCATAGCACTATATACATAGAAGCTTTAATCCAAATTACACATTCTAGTTCTAGATAGCCATAAACTTTGAACCTTTTAGCAAAAAATATAAGTTTAGCGACGGAAGGAACTGTTCAATTCATTAAATCCAAATTTTCAATGCAAACAATCTTTCACCCTATATGATAATCCTATGATATAACTTATAAAATGTCACTAGAACACAAGAAGTAAATAGGCAGTATACTGATACTTATAATTATCACCAACCCTAGTCACTCAACTCAAGCATTGAAGATATTCATAAAATAGTCGCAATGCTAATAAATGGCCCAAAACCAATAAAACTAGCATAAAGACATCAATCCATAGAATCAACCTTTAAGCATATATTTGCTAAGAGTTATCTTACATCAGCAAGCCTCCATGCCACTAATAGATAGATTATATTTATATGAATACAAATAATATTTTTAAAACACACAAAGTAAAAACATATTTTAAATAATACCAAAAATTTACCTCTTGAGTTGCAGTTGCATTATTAGCATTATGTGGTGGAATGCACCCCTCATCTCCTTGATGTAATCCATTATGGCATGCAGTTGTTCTTGTGTTTCAGCCAACTTATCCTCAGTTTGATGGAGCTTCTCTTTGGTTTGGCTGAGCTTTGATTTTAGGCTTTCAACCTTTTTTTGAATCACTGAATTAGCACTAAAAGAATTCTTGGAGTGAATTTCACCAAATCATTAAGAACTGGTCCCAAACACACTTGTTGGGTAAGCACTCATGCTTAAACATGACACAGCCTAGATGCTCCTTTCCAAACACTTTTCCAAAAGCATTATTTGATGACAGTATTGAATGCTGTGATTGATCCTTTTAGCTTAAAGCCACATTCAGTTTCTACTATGTAAATGCAAAAGGTATTATGATGTGAACAAATTAATATTATGAAAGTAACATAACTTATAATTGAATCCTTACCCTTATGATCCTTGTGTCATCACTTACATATGAACCATTGCTCTTCTAATGTACAACATCCCACAACTTTGCTCAATCAGCTAGATGCCACTATCCTTTTCTTGTCATTTCAACAAAAATGTTTAATTTAAATGAATCCAGATGAGTAAAATTTCATTTACTTAAAGATACAAGTTATACTACCATCTCATCCCTTTTTCAAACAAATGTCTTAAACCTTGCAGTATGCATAATGGTTTACTTGTTTCTTTTTGGTGCATTCTGCTTGTTTATTTCTTGCATAAATAAAATCAATCATTCATTTAGTCATTGATGTAAGCATTGTTATATTCAAATAGATTACTTTATATTTTTGTTTATCATGGATAAGGATATAGCCTTTCTATTTCTCTTTACTGATACATTTTAGGTAATTCTGGTCAACATTTTTCTCCTTGGTTAAATTGGGATCATAATACTTGTTGTATAAAGCTACTCTATAATCTCTCCACTTATTTCTAGGGGCTAGATTTATAAATATTTATAAAAATGAACCATCACATACCATCACTAATCTAAATCATACATCGCCTTTCACTAACTATTGTATGGCTAGCTAGTTTTTGTTGTCTATAGGAAATTTGGCCTTAGCCAAGTGACTTATAGCCCATAAAAAAGGTCTACTTCATCTATTATGGGATGACCCTTCTTATCCAATTCAATTATTACTTTTTCCAAATCTAGGGATGAAACTTGATTGACTCTCAATTTCTTCCTTTTTATCACACGTTTCTTATCCATAAGAGAAGTAAAAAGATAAATATTAGTGCAATATAAACTCAAAATGAAAAGAAAACAGTATATTGTAATTATCTGTCACTTTGCATGACTAATTACTTCTTTGCTTACTCTTACTAGCACTAGCTGATATAGGAGAAGCATCATTTATCTAGGTATCCACAACCATTTGAGTATCTTGTACTTCAACTTCTGAAAAATGAGGAATATCATCCTCAGGTGTAGGATCCTAAGCTGTGAGCTAAGCATAAGCATCTTGGGTGAGCTATAAACATGTAGGTTAGGGAGGAGCTTCCTAGGTGGGCTTTAAACATGTACGTTGAGCTAGAAGAAAATAGACCTCTTCTTCCATCGCATTGAGTCCACTCCACTATTATTTCCATGAGCTTTCTTCCTTCTAGCATCCCTTTCTATTGATTTTCCAAATGTATCATTAATGTTCTCTACTTGTTTGAAAAATCTTTATGCTTGACAAAGCTTTTGAAGGGTTCTTAAACTTTTAATTCCCATCAAAGCAAATCTGCATTAACTGAAGTCTATGATTTATTCTAAGAAAACGATGATGCCTAAAAAACACTATTTTTTTATTATGAGGCAAACACAATAAAGTTGCATTGAAATCATATTTACATAAAAGGATTGATAATTAATAGTTTAAATATAGTTATTTCACCAAATAAGCTAAATACAATAAGTTAGTACAACATTCTACTAAGGTAACTATGAATGTCCATTCAACATTGATAACAAAATAGTATCTTATATTGTCAAAAACATATATCAACAAATGATTATTAATTGACAGGTTAAATATAATTAGGGCTTTCCCCTTTAATTGGGGATTTAACCCATACTCCAAAACAAGTCAAATATAAACAATATATATTCAATAGATGAGCACAAACATGTATGTGATACTTGAGTAGATAATCATGGCATTAATAGCAAAAGCACATAGGACCAATCGCACTTTATTATTTTACTACCATTATGAGGACATAACAATAATTAAGTCTCCACCCCTTTTGTAAAAGAAATTATACCAAACAGAGTTTTCCAAAAATGACCCATTTAAAATCCTTCTATATAGGTTTTTTGAGACAAGCAAAAGTTGATCATAAATATAATCTACAATATTTGATTATATATATTTATATTTATACTAACATGGCCATGAAATCAGTGGAGAGATAAGCTGAGTTATAACTGTTGGAGCAATAAAGTGAATGGAACACTTATATTAAATTATAAATTGTGTGGTAAGTTGCCTAAAGAAATTTGTTCATGTACATGACTCTCAATTCATTGTATGCCTTCAATTGATTGAATCAAAAGTGTTTGACATGAATGCCTTATGTAAAGAGAATGTGTTGATTTGATCAAAATGTCCTTGTTGGATTGAAGAATACTACCATGGATCCATATCAAAATTGTTTTCAAATGGTAATGTGTGCATAAAAGTGAGTTGATTTGAGTTTAGTAAATATTCTTATTCATAAGTCATTGAAGTGATGGGTTTTGTGTGGTGCCAGGAAATGATAAATGATTAAGTGTGAATTATGAATTGAAATTAAATGGTATGCAACCATAGTAGTTTCGTGTTACTAAATGTTAGGTAAATGAGTTGGATTCTATCACCATATATTGTCCTTAAGTAGGAAATAATTAGAATTGTGTATGATGTTATTCTTGGCTTTGAAACATTTGATGGGTAGAGTTGTTAGTGCTCAAATGCTAGAGTTTTGGGATAATAGAATAATTGTTGGAGTTTTAAGATGTCCTTATTCGCAGAAGAATGATCAAAAGTCATTCTTGCTAGTTGGTTGAGGTTACAAAATAATAAATTCCTTATATGCTTAGTACTTACCTTAAGTTTTAATTGATGTTGATTGAATTTACTGCAACATGAGTTTCTTTAGATTATGGTATCAACCCACTAGTGAGTAGGATTGCCCAAATTGATGGTTTAGCCGTAAATAAAAAATCATGCATACATTATGCATTGCAAGCCTATTAATGAGACCATTGAGTAATGGCCTTTGAAACATTGACAATGATATCCAAAACATGCATCATATGAAAAATGAATGTGTTGCGGGTAATTTTCAGTACCATACAAAAGGGCTAGTAAAAGCCCAATGGACAAGACCAATTGATGAAAGTCCAACTCAACTAAGATCAAGGCTACTGGACCAAGACAACAGGTCACTAAATGTGAGCTCAGGTCGTTGGTCAGCACAAGACAAAGTAGCAACCTTAGGCCATTGAGAGCAAGGCTTAGCTCGCAGATTAAAGCACACAATCCAGAGAAATCTATTCAGTTTCCTATTTTAAGGGGAATCAATTATAATCATCAATCCTTATCCAATATGTAATCATAATCAATTTAGGATTCTTTTCAAGTGTTTGAATTACATTCAAGCTATAACTCCCCATCCATTATATAAGGAGATGAAAATAATGTACATGACACACTCAATCATCAAATACAATACACTCAACAAAGAGTAATAAAAATAGCCGTGGACGTATGGGTCACTAGATTTTGGTTGAACCACGTTAAAAAACTCTTGGTGTCACCGTGTTCTTCCTTTTCTCTCTCTCTCTTTCCCTCTTTTCACATTCATTCTGTAGTTTGGGGTTCAGGACCTGGGTTAACCAGATTTTACTGTCAACATTTTGGCATTAAAAGGAGGGCCCTAAACTACTTTCTCCTTGATTTTCCAATGGCTAGAGGAAGAACTACTAGAAGTTCAGATCTTGTAGTTGACCAGCCAGATAATCATATGGATCCAGTTATCCCCATGGTAGGCACTTCCATCCCCTACCACAGCTGTTGCCGCCGACATGCCCCCAGTGACCCTACACCAACCTATTATTATTGATGAAATATGAGCGTGGCATTAACAACATGAGGCATTTGAGAAAATGGTAGAAGAGTTAGCTGATGTGATTAGGACACTGACTCAGGCACAAGCCCAACGCTCATAAGAGCAAGTTGAAGGCACTGTGTACAAAGATGCTCTCCAACAACCACGAGAAGAAGCTCAAGAAAAGAGGCTAACCAGATAAGCACTTTAGCATGCTCATTTAGCTTGCTCTACCAACTCACGGCCAATGTCAGAGATCCATTGAGATCATGAGGACAATGAAGGATATCTTCAATGAGTGGGGGTTCATGTCGAGTCGAAGGCTCAAACAAGACCAATCGAAGGCATGTCTTAGATCAAAACTCATCGGGCCATGAGCAAAGAAAGCATAGAACCTTAGATTATTACTCCTACAACAAGAAGAGGAGCCAACCATCTTCTAGTCGATGGTCTAAGGCTCAGGACCATATGGTAAAGGAGCTACTTCACAGGGTAGAGCAGTTAGAATAACACCCTCAAGCTCAGAATCATAAAGATTGTTGTGAGGAAAAAACCCCATCCACAGGGAGATTGAGATAGAGCCTCTCCCTCATAGGTTTAACATTCACACTATCCTGCAATACAATGGGGATAGTGACCCATACGATCGCTTGGATGCATTCAATGTACAAATAGATCTTCAAATGACCAATCCTTTGGTTAAGTGTCATGTTTTCCCAACCACTCTAGGGGATATACCTTGAACATGGTTCAGAAGCCTCCCAACTCACAGCATTTACAATTAGGAAGAATGCCAGAGGAGATTCATCAACCAATATAAAGTGCTAAGGGGACAACTCACACTATCCTACCACCTCGCAATGGTCTTTCAATGGGAGAACAAATCACTAAAAGACTACTTCTCTTGGTTCAGCACGAGGTCAATACCATGGAGAACCCCTCAGATGAGAGCATCCTGACAACGATCTCTGTAGGACTCCATAAAGATGGAAAGCTATACAAAAAAATATACAAGTCCCTAATAAGAGATTTAGTTAAATTCTACGAATGAGTTATCAAACAAATCAGGTGGGAGGAGACCTTTAGCCCAGGGAAGTCCGATCAGTATGATAAGGTGAGTAGTCCCAAAAAGTGGAGTAATGACTAGAATGGTGAGGACAATCAAAAGGATGGCTCTAATAATCATCCTACAAAGAAAGCCAAGAGTGAGGGACCTCAGTGTCAAGGTCGCCATGATAGCTACAACATCTTATCGGATACTCAAGATAGGATCTTTGTAGTAGAGAGAAACAAGGAGGACTTCGAGAAGCCTTAACCCTTAAAGAGTCCCAACAAGCTTAGGAACAACACAAACAAGTTTTGTGCCTATCATAATTAAGTCAGGCACAATACTTCAAAGTGTTAGGCACTTAAGGATGCCATAATATAGCTCAACAAGAGAGGTCACTTGTGAGACTATGTGGTGCAACCTTTAGGACAACAACCTCAACAACTCAACAAGCATTTGCAATGAGGACCATTTTCTAATTTTGTAATATGATTGAAAAATTAATAAAAAGTATTCTGAATTTCTATACTAATCTTTGAATAAATTTTCAAGCAAAGCACTATACAAGAAGCAAGCCAACCTTTGTGGCACTAGATCACCACCCTTTATGGCACAAGATACCCAGCCTTCTTGGCACAAGATCACCAACCCTTGTGGCACAAGATCACCACCATTCTTGGCACAAGATTGCCACCCCTCTTGGCCCAAGATCGCTAACCCTTATGGCACAAGATCACCACCCTTTATGGCATGAGATTGCTAACCTTTGTGGCATGAGATCGCTACCCTTTGTGGCACAAAAGATCGCCACCCTTTGTGGCATGAGATTGCCAACCTTTGTGGAATGAGATTGCCACCCTTTGTTGCATAAGATTGCCACCCTTTGTGGCACAAGACCACCAACCATTGTGGCATAAGGTCGCCACCCTTTTTGGCATGAGATCACCAGCCTTTATGGCATAAGAACGCCACCCTTCTTCGCACAAGCTTGCCAACCCTTGTGGCACGAGATTGCCACCATTCTTGACATAAGATCACCACCCTTCTTGGCATAAGATCACCAACCCTTGTGGCAAAAGATTGCCACTCTTTCAAGCATGAGATCGCTACCTTTTGTGGCACAAGATTGCCACCTTTTTTGGCATGAGATTGCCAATCTTTGTGGCACAAGGTTACCACCCTTGTTGGCATAAGATCACTAACCTTTGTGGCACAAGATTGCTAACCTTTGTGGCACAAGATTGCTAACCTTTGTGGCACTAGATGGCCACCCTTTTTGGCACATGCAACTACCTAAGCAACAAGATTGATGGCACTTGCCTGGCAACAAGATTGTTGGCACCTACCTAAGCAACAAGATTGCTGTGGAATGGGCTCACAAAGTAACAAGATTGTTATGGCATGACTTGTTGAGTAGCAAGATTGCTACGACACGACCTGCTGAGCAACACGATTGCTGTGACGTGACCTACTGAGCGACAAGAATGCTAGAGCGTGACCTGCTGAGCAACAAGATTGTTGAAAACATGACTTCCCTAGCTAACCAGATTGTTATCCAAAATGTGACTTACCTAAGAAACTGGATTGCTAGCTAAAGTGTGACCTACCAGGAAATTGGATCACTAGTTAAAGTGCACTCACACAACCTACTACTCAGCACTGCATTCATGTGACCTACTGAGCATTTAACTCATCAAAAATCTCATTCACAACTATAAATGTACATATGAACACTCAAGAGATGAAACTCAGAATGACAAAAGTCTAAATGACAACATGGAAGATCGAGCTTTTATAGCAAACTATAACTCCCAGTTTGTAGAATGTACTAAGAGCTAGGGGGCTAATATTGTGGGTAATGTTTGATATCATGCAACAAGGGGTGGTAAAAGCCCAACGCACAAGACCAGTTGATGAAGGCCCAACTTAACCAGGATTGAAGGTGTTGGACTAACACATCAGGTTGCTAAATGCGAGCTCAGGTCACTGGTCAACACGGGACAAAGCAGCAACCTTAGGCCATTAAGAGCAAGGCTCAGCTTGCAGATCAAAGCACACAATCTAGAGAAATCTATTCAGTTTCCTATTTTAATGGGAATCAGTTATAATCATCAATCCTTATCCAATTTGTAATCATAATCAATTTAGAATTCTTTTCAAGTATTTGAATTACATTCAAACTGTAATTTCCTGACCATTATATAAGGGGATGAAATCATTGTACATGACACACTCAATCATAGGATACAATACACTCAACAAAGAGTAATAAAAATAATCGTAGATATAGGGGTTACTGAACTTTGGCCAAACCATGTCAAAAAACTCTTGGTGTTGCCCTAATTTACTATTAACAGAATGTGAAATGATACTCTCAATCAAAGATAGAAAGGAATAAAGGTGATAATATGGGGACTTCGACATAAAGCATTGTAATTAAGATAATGGCTTAATTATTGATAGTGTCTAGCTAATTTGAATAGTTTGATTTATGAAAATGATGCTCGAAGATAATTGGCATGGCTCACTCTCTTATAGGTGCCTTAATATTAACTGGTCATGAAGAAATAAGTGCTAATTCCTTTGGTAATTGTATCTGGTTTAGTTTAGTAATCAAAGTATAAAGTCTGAACTAAGTTTTTGCTCCACATTATTGGAGTAGTTAAGTAAAATAGAAACCATCTGGTAGAAAGGTAAATGAGAGATGAATTGGAACTTAAAAGCATGAATACTATGTTATATTCATTGTTTAATGATAGGAAATTGTTCTTAAAAGCCGTTCAACTGTATATTGATTTAATTAAGTTATGTATTACTATGTATTATTTCTAGTGTGTACTGGTGATTACAATATTAGTGTATGTCACGTCCTGATTCATGGCATGTGACGGCATAAAAGGTCACCATTAGGAAACCCATTACAAGCCTAGCAATGCAATAATCTTACTGTTGACATCACCTTATCGTGAAGCACTTCTAGATCGATGTATTAATCAAATACTTGAATTTAATTTCTACCAAAAATCTGGCAAAGTTTCGTCTATTTTTCAGAGCAACGGTTATATAACCTATACACAACCTGTACAGCAAAATGAAGACTACAACAAGCTAGACAACGTAATGCCTTAAACCTACTGGGCAACATCCAAACAAAATGTATGCACATTTCAACTATGCCAACTGCCAAGATTTACGCCATCAATATACCTTTAAGTTCTGCAAGAAGTAATCTACTCAGTCAAGGAGCAAATTTTGAATCGAATGGGTAATGTTGGATGGAAGGAGTGGCCTTTGGTTTTAAAAAAAGGAAGAAAAATGGGGTAAGTTTCATAGAAACCCAATGAGTAGATAATCCTTTCAAAAATAAAACCAAAGCTCAGTTTGCAATTTATGTTGAGAATATAAGTAGTGGAACATGCATTTGTGAAGATGAATTTACAGTTTAAAGGAAACAATCTAAAATAAATTCAGATGCTTTAATTCATCAAAAGAGTCATGTCAATTAATATAGAAATTAACAAATCTAAAATGTGAAGCAGAGTATAAGAAAATGAAAAGCATTCATTATAATGTAAATACAAGAGATATCATTAAGATCTTTTGAGATATACAAATATTCAAGTATCAAATGATTCTAGATTTTCCAAATGCATTAGGAATCCATAGGATAATTCCAAAAGGTAACAATCCCTAATAGATATCATTATAATACACCTTATGCTCCTATAAGATATTCTCCCCTTATTCTTCCAATAGATATAATTCTAATTACAAGTGCACTTGGAAGTTTTCTAAAGGAATTTCCAATGGATTCATGATTTAAAAATAGGTAATCAACTGAAATGTATTATACTACCAAATATATCTAGAAATAAGAAACAATTCCAATTAGTTCATGAAATTAGTGTTCATAAGACATTGCCATTTGTTTTATATAGCATGTAATTTAGAAATATAAAAAATCCAATATCATACCTAGATGCAATCACTGGTTCTATAAACAGTAATTAATATAAAATGAATAAGTTCACTATGGTAAATCATTTTCATATATATATAACATATGATTGAAAATTTCAAAACAAGCTAACATCAATATTCTGATTACTTAGAAATTGTAATGTTTTAGATAACAAAAATTGTTTTGTTTTGCAAAAAGGGATTCACAAAAGAATACAATTATCTACTCACCTTGAGATATCCAGATAACTTCAAATCAAAATTTTTCAATTATAGTTTTCCCAAATTGGCTTATCGGAACCTGATGCGGTTGTTAAGATTGATCAAATTAGAAATTTATAAAATCGAAGCTACCTAAACTACTTGTAGCATAGGCAACACCAGGTCGAGCCCTTGGATCATTTTAGGATGATGATATTAATCAAATCAGGAGGTAGAAATAAGGGGGGGTTGGCAGTAACTAAATCCTAAGCTGCACTAACTGAACAAAAACTAAAACAGAAGAAGATAAACAAACTAGCCAAGGGAATCAACTTGAGATTTATGCTTCCTTGATCACTAAATATTCATTCAATTGTTGATCATATTCTAAGGCTTAAAATCATAACAATGATCCTTGAAAATTATTAATGAGCCTAATCAGAACTTAGCCATAAACAATCCATCAAGATCTCAATGCATTGGCTAGTTTTCCTATTCTCTTGTCAAGGTGATTATCAAAATCTCAATAATCATATTAACATATAAATCAAATGGATCCATTCAACTCAGATATCACAATAAAAACAAAG
>JANHAO010013551.1:0-15776 GCA_026873985.1 Saraca asoca
TTAATTTGGATATTTTTTATGCATTAAATTTACTTTTAATGTTTAATTGATTGATTTTGTTATACACTAGAATTGAATGGGTTTTGATTGTATTGGATAGTATTGGATTGGATTTCTAGCATTTTTATGTGACAATCAGGTATTAGTGACCGAAATAGTCACTATATAAAGTGGTTGCAAAAACTGTTCACTGGTTAGAGACCGAATTTGTTACTAATTTTTTTTTTAGATTTTATTGATTTTGCGACAGAATTAGTGATTAAAAATTTCAGTCACTAACTTTTCCACTACTCAATGACCAAACTGTCACCAAATATATGGTGGCTAATTCTTCCAAATTTTAATGACTTTGTGACCACATTAGTCACAAACAGCCACCAAAACTGTGACCAAATATTCGGTAGCAATTACATAGTGACTAAATTCAATGGCAAACAGTCAAATGGCAACCAAATTTGGAGGAGCTCAGTGACCCAACTTATCACTACATATTTCAGTCTCTAAGTTCTGACACTGAATCAAGTTCGGTCGTTGACTGTACTATGACTGGGTGTTTAGCCACTCCTTTTTTTTTTGTGACTGTTTGGTTGCTACACCAATTTAGGACCAAAATTCATGGTTTAGCGACCAAAATTTTCGATCGCTAAACTGTCTTTCTTTTGTAGTGTTTCTTTTTCAATTTGTTGCTAAATTTTGTTGAATTAGAAATAAATTCATGGACATCTTTATGGGAGATCACATTATTATGTTTTTATTAAGATTATGCTAAATGATGATTAAATTTGAATTGTTATGTTTTTAGAATTTGGCAATTTGTTAATTTGATTTGGATTGTTGTTCTGCTTTGTGGGCATCTCCATGGGAGATCATATCATTATGTTTTTATTAAGATTATACTAAATGATGATTAAATTTGAATTGTTATGTTTTTAGAATTTGGCAATTGATTTGAATTGTTGTTTTGCTTTGTGGAAATGAAGGCTGATTGGATGTTCTTCATTTGGCTAATATAAAAACTAAGGAATTAGATGAATGAAGTCCCCCATTATAGTTTCGTTGGTTGCATTTTCAAATGTAAAAGTAATCATTTCTAAGTTGTTTTCTAATAGAAATTGACCTTGATGTCCACTTGTACATTCTTTTGTCAGCACATGAATTCCTGAATCTCCTTCCACACACTCAGTAACACAGCTTAGACCTATGAATGCATGATAAGCTGTTCTGTCATTCAAGAGCACTGTAAAGAAGCTAAAAAACGTAGAAAAAGAAACCTTAGCTCAATTTGGTCTGATTTTTAGACCACACATCCGTTCATTTCTCTGAAAAAGATATATTGTTAAGATAATTAAATCTTCAACCCAACTTAATGACAACGTATTATACAAACCTTTTATCTTATTGATTCTTGTAATCTGTTGTTTATTTCAACATTAAATGGTGTGTTGATCATGACTTAGTCTATTATACAAAGTAGAATTTGGGATTATCCTAAAGCTAATCACATTGTTTTTGCTAAGACACAGCTAATCACATTTCTACCTTAATTCCTCTACCCTACTTCTATGGATAAAATTCATTGAAATAGAGGAAAATTGCTTAAGCTATGACTAACAGATTGCATTTTTGCAACCAACCACATATGAAAACAACTACAAACTAAGCCATATCGAATAAAACACAAGTTCAACTATTATAAACAAATATTAACACATTGAATAAAGTCACTTGGCTGTAATCATGGTCTGTGATTGGTGATTATTTGCTCATTTAATTTCATCTCTATTTAAGCATATCACACTCATAAAACCCGCAAAAATAACCTTTTCAGCTCTCACCTTTTGCAGAGCAAAGCCTCCAACTACATCAATTCTCAACGCATCCTTTGCGATAGGAATTGCCTCATTGTTGAAACCATGAAGGGTCTCATCATTGCTATTTGACTTAGGGACCTGAAAGTAAGTTTGTCAGACAATTATTGAAAGATAGATCTTGTCTAGAATTAAACTTGGAAAAAAAAAGACAGAAGGCTAAGGTGATATCATAGTCACACGAACAACAATGAGGTCATCTTGAAAGTATTTTGTACAAGACAACCTCCCTCATAAATAGTGACTATGAAACCTTCACCCTTTATTCCAAAATTTGGAGCAAGGTAAACATTCAAAAAGTGAAGACATTTAGCAAGAGAAACTTTAAAAAGTGAATATTTTTAGTGATGCTAGTATGACAAACCTCACTAGAGATATTTGTTCCCTGATCCCGACCTTCTGCAAGCATTGAGCAGATATGATTTTGAAAGAAGGAACAGTAGACTGTGGCCACCGGAGAAATGAAAAATTCATTGTATTTTATAATGTTGAAAGACAGTCAAATGGATGCAGAAATGAAAAATACATAAACATTACTTGGATGCAATCCACTTTTAAACTTGTAAAGACTTCTAAGAACATCTCGTAACAAAAATAAGTCAAATGAATGTAGAAAACATATCTGGCAACTAAAATGTTCTGGTTCCCTAAAACTTACATTAGCAACTATAATTCTTTTGATAAACTGGAATACTGCAAATCGTACATAGGATGGCCCAAAAAAAAAACGAACCACCTATAGGAATTTTTCAGAAGTAGAAAAATGACATTATTTTTTGGTGTCTTTGTAGAATTAACATACAAAAGGACATATGGTACTAAATATGATCTTCACCATTTCTTGTATAGGAAGGTTTCCCATGAGATACATAAGCCTGTAATGGAATATAAACTCCGTAAATTTCATATGTTGAAATCAATAACATAATTTTCATTAATAAAAGATAATGCTAAAGAGTTTTCTTGTTCTAGTCTGACTCAGACTTCTAAAGGCCCATCTACGGGCCCATCTACGTAGCCTTCCACCATAATGTATGAAAAGGAGTACCCTCGGGTCCTTCATGATGCATAACTCAAAACTCCTCACTACCTTATTTCAACTGTTGAAAGAAGTAAGGTCATAAAAAATTTGTCCCTAGAATTTTAATAAAGGCCATGCATCTAATGTGAAGAATGATTTGTTCAAGGAAACTTAAGATGGAGAAAACTACAGAGATTAGATAGCATACTTTCCAATCAGTGTGTGATGCTTTAGACCTCTTGCTATCATATGTTGAAGCACTTCTCAACATATCAAGAAACTTCAATATTTCTGCAACCTTGGATTCTATTATGTTCTCTATATATCCTCCAAAAATAAGACATAGAATCAAAAAAACGAAGACAATTTTGATGAACTTATACAATACTTGCATGAAGTAACTAAAATTGCCGTGGGCAATCCCTTGAACTGCAGTATAATTTCACACACACACACACATGCACATTTCAATATCGATGAAATTTTACAATCAAGTAACATGTCTATCTGAAAAAATAAAAATAAAAAAAGAGTCAGAAGTCAACAAAGAATCAATTTATACCATTAATAAAAGTAATCAAAATGCTTGATTGAAAGTCATAATCAACCAATAATAATATTTATCCTGCAAACATCATCATTTTGTTAGCTGAAAATAAGTCATAGATTATTGATTCAAAAAATTGTAGATTGAGAATAACACTCTGATATCACAGTCCAATCATGTATAAGACTAATTGGCAAATAGGATCCTAATTAAGCATGCAAACAAGACTTGCCAAACACAAGACAGTCAACTAAGGCCCATACCAGTCTCAAAAACATAGATTCTCTATTTTTTTAATATTTTTTTTAAATGCAATAGGCAGATGAATAGGTCCATCACCATAGCTAAAACCTCTCTAACCTTTGAAAATTTGAAGCTCTTGTAGACATAACCCAAATTAAGCAAGTTTGAGATAATAAAATTTAAAGACTTATCATTTACTAAGCTAGTCAGGTTTAAACATAAAACCGTAAGCCACAATGGTAAACAAATCCATAGGCTCAATAGTTAAGTACATATACGCATAAATAACTAGTGATAATTAGTGATAACTTAAAGGCATGTGTGTAAATAATGGGGTATATATGCATGGTTAGATGTAAATATTCACACATATGCTTCATATATAGTAAATATCTACCTTATATGCATACATCTATTTGGTATGATAGTGAAGAGAAAAAACATGTATATATGGTTGGAAATTAAACAAAAACATGTATATATGGCTTTGGCATATGATGGTGAGTCGCAAGCAAGTATGCAAACACAATAACAGTGCTAGGGGTAAGTTATCATCAGCTACACATATATGAATGCATATATGAATGAAAAAATTATTGCATAGTTTATTTGGATGTGAAAGGATAATTCATTATGATGAATAGTTAATTGATTTAACTATTAAAGTTAGGTAGGATGTCTTTGGGATATGGGGTAGAGATAATGATACTAGGGGTATTCACAAGGCCAAAGGCCATGTTCGTCTTCAACCGCTCAAAGGGCCATGCCATTTGCACAGGCACCGACATCGTCGTCATAACCTTAGCTAGTGTTGCAAACTTCACCTCACTTAGAGTTGAGTAATGTGTAACCTACTCAGAAGCCTCCTCTACAGAGTGTAAAGTCTTTTCATGAGGGTCATGAGCAGGCTACCATTTAGGAGACTTGTTCAAGCTATCCCAATGAGTGCAATATTTATATATTTTATTCTTCTACGTTTATTCTTTTGTCAAGTTTATATGCTAAATAGAGTTACTTATGCCTTATTTTAGTCTTTTGACACTATTTCAGACTCTTAGTTCTATCTAGAGTTCTGACCTCCATTTGGAATGATTCTTATATCATTAGAAAGTTAAGACAAAGGTTTACAATTTTTATGAAGATTTTCAAGCCCATTTCAAACATTTGGTGGTTTGAAATTGGCTTAGATATTGAAGTAGAATGCTGATTCTATTTTAATTTATTATGAGTGTGAGAACTAATTTGTTTTGAATTATTCTTAATTTAATTACTTACTATATTCTGTTTTATTTGATTTACGATTGCGTAAGATAGTTTTCTCATTAGTTAGTTATCTATTGCTAACTGAACCTCATAATCCGTAATTGTTATGATAGTTTAGTACTGGTAACAATTAGGTGTTAATGATTATAATTTCAATTTTTGTTCAATATCTAAGGGAAACATAGGATGGATTAAATTATTTGTGTTGACGTATAATTATTATCTAGTCATAGCCTTTTCTTGTTTATAATGTTATTATTAATCTAACTAGTATTGCTTGATATCAAATTAATTAATAATAAGAATTTAATTTGGGTACTGAGCTTTGAATTAATGAAATTAGGAAATAAAGATAAGGATTATTCAAGCACTTAGGTAATTCTTAGCTAAATAATCAAAAAAAGATTAATATTTAGGTGTCGATGATTGCTCTGCAAATTGAATATATGAATCTTTTTTGAACTGAAGTTTCTTGAATTAAAAGTTTCCTTTATAATTTAAATTCTATTTTTATTTTATATTTTGAATTTGAATTCAAAACCCCCCTTTTATTTAAATTTGTTACATTTAATAGATTTAGGATCATAAATTAATAAACTAATTTCTAGGGTTCAACCAAGATTCATCAACACTTTTGGTAGATTTGACAGCCATCACCTGTATAGGGTAGAGATCCCACTCAGACAAGTTTGGGTCCATCCCAAAGGGTAACTTGTACATATCTTTGACATATTTAATGATATTTATATTATTGAGTATCTTTTACATTATCTTTTATGTATCAAATTTTAGGTTAATCGTTGGATCTCCCATGATCTTGCAAGGGACATAACAAAGATAATTCAAGCTCCTTTTGAAGAGTTAGCTCTCACATATACAAGTTGTTCCCAGCAACTAGGCCATATGCTAACTAATGGTGATGTCTTCTTGAGGACTAATGACAAGAAGGGGATGATGGAATTTGTTAATGAGATGTCATAAAGGACTTATGTAAGTATCATATCCTATTTTATTTATTCTTTGGTAGGTAAATGTGAAATGTGTGTTCAATTAGTTTTGGGGCAAAATTTTAGGGCGACTATAAGGGAATGATGGAAGCTCAATCTTCTCAAGAATTTGGTTCAACTAAAGGTGAATGTAGCATTCAAGTAGATAAGAGGTCGATATAGATGGAAGAGGTAGAGGACAAAGCAAGAAGGGTCCCATTTATGCCATGGGTTTAGATGTTTGGAAGATTTTCAGGCCTTTATCTGCCATAATTGCCTCATCTTCACAACCTTAGCTAGAAGAGCTACATCAGACCATCTAGTGTCAAAACAAAGAGTTGCAACAGACCATGCATCACCTAAATGAAGATATTGCATTGTCCCATGATCTGACAACTCAATTTTCGGAACATACGGTGTTTAGTCTCTTTACTCAACACTTATTTAGTACTTGAGAATAAGCCAGCCAATCGGTCATACACTATCTTAATCTCAAAAGTAACATGCAACACTCATAATTTATATCACATTAAGAGAATCATAAGCAACAAAATACATAGCACATAAGCAACTAATTCATGTATATAGGCAACCAATTTATATTGGCAAAAAGATATATTCATGCAAGTTGAACATATGCAAATAAATGTGGCCAAAAGTCAATAAATTTATAAGACAATATTTCAATTAAAGAGGGTTTACTTCTTTAATCCACATAAAGCCTTAATACAGGACTTTAAGTGTGTAGAGGAGGCATCAAGCCACACATTCTTACCCTTAGACTAGTGCTTTGATGCTCACCTAGGTCACTAAACACTTCCCCTTAAGAACATTATAAGCCAAAGTCTTAATGGCAAAGTAGACATATTTTTTCTAAGTTAACATAAAGGCTTTTCTTCTAGTTTAGAAAGTATTTTATGTTCTACAATACATTGACACAAAGATAAAAATTGAAGGATCATAACTATGTGCTCATCTACTCATACTGGATAAGTTACCTTAGTTAAAATTATAAAATATCCTCAAAATAGGGAAAATAGGAAAAGTAATTTACATGTATATTTTTATTCAAATTTGCACCACATGTTCTTCTCTCAATGCTATATTTTTGTTCCAAGTTTCATTTGAATTTGAGCACATTTACTTATCAAATTTGGTCAAAAGTCTCAAATTATGACATTCTCCCTCATTTGAATAACGTCAATTTCCTCATTAGCAACTTAATCTAAATTAGATTTGAAAGAATCTTCAGTATGCTTCCCCCAAGCTCCTCCCTTAACTCTTTCTCTACTTGTCTCTTTGTACTTTATCAATGTTTTATCTTCAATACTTCAGTCTGACACTACTTCTTCAATGTCTTTGATATGCCTTTCTTTAGCTCTTCTTTGGCTTTCTTTTGTTTGTCTCTTTGAACTTGTTATTGATGATGAAAAATGAGTATCTTTTACAGCTTTTAAGATGATTGCCTTTGTAACTTGAGTGTGAACTAGGCATTTTGGGTGCACCTACTACCAATATGCCCCACATTCAATGTCCCATTCCATTGATGTGAGAAATGAAAGTCTCATGTCTTATCTTGGCATAAGTCTTATACTTTGATGATATGTATGGCTTGCTTGCAAGTCTCATTTCTTGCTTACAAATCTACTTACGTGATTTCAATAATCCATTATACTTTACTACATACTCCAATACCCAAACAACACCACTATTCAAACATGAACTTGACACCTGGCTAGTGCCTTCATAATCACTTAAACATGACATCTTGATAGGTTTAAACAAAGAGCAATTTATTACTCTTATTCTAATTTGAACATGTCTATACTCTCCAAAGTCATTGCCATGAGCTTCTTTTATAACTAAACTCTACTATTCTCAAAGCAATGTGAGCTTCAGTCATTGTCGCAAGTTAAGCCTCATGACTAAGTGAATATCTTTGTATGCAAAAAAATCACAATAAGATAAAAAAAAACATATGTATTATGCAATTGCTCCTTGAACATAAACTATACCCTCTGGCTCTTCATTTGCCTGCTCCATACATCTTTCTTGATGAGCCTAATCCACTACCTTTACTACTATACAGGTTGGTACCCTCGGACCCATACTACTCATTAGATAAATAGGCCCTCAGTATAGATGAGATTTGTCTCACCTTGCTATTGTTTGGCTACTTTTAGGGCTTTGAGAATTGAATTACACTAATCCTAGCATGAGATATATCCTTCCCATTAGAACCTTTATTACAACCCTTGTCACCTCCTTGTGCTTTTTCTTGAAACTGAGCTTATAAAGCATTTATGGTAGCCTTTTCTAGACACTCTGCCACTTTATGTGGCCCATTGCATAAGAAACAAGCCAAGGTCTTAGACTTTCCTTTATCATTAGATGTCAAGGATGAAGCTAAAACTTGCAAATGGGAAGACATTCCATTGCCTCCTCCCTCACTCTTGGATTTGCCACCGTTGCCTAACTAGCTGCCACTAGTAGAATGTGAGCCCCTTCCATGGGACTTCAAGCTAGGAAAGTTAAAATTATAATTAAGCAAATGCTTGGCTGTGGTCACTACTTTCATAAGGCTTGAACTCTTTTTCTTTGGAGTTCTATGGAAGCTTCTTGTGATAGATCATTAATGAAATAAATAGTGCAAGACATTATTAAGCGAACCTACCAAAACTAGCTGAAATAAATCGAATCTAGGCAATTAGGGGTGGGTCAAATTTGAACTCAAGTTATATTGATTGAAGATTATTGTAAAAATTTGAGTTTTCAGTCAGTTTCAAATTGTAGAATTTGTAATCAGTTCAAACTATAACAACCCAAATAATGGCCAAACAATGTTGTTTAAGTTAATGTTATTACAACCTATATGGCTAATCTGATATGAATGAAGCTTAGAAGTTGGCATTTTCTTCGTGACTTCCTCTATTTGTCCCCAAAAGCAAACCCCAGCAGAGCTAATCTATGGAATCCTACAGGCAACCCAACCAGCGAAGTAAAGTCATTAGCACTCTAATTTGTTCTCCTTTTTCAATGCTTTTCGCAACTCCAATTTTTATCACCAAGTATGCCCCAACTTTCTCATTCTATAATAGCCCTTTGCCTTATCTATTTGTGGAATTGCCAATCAAAACCATAGCTTTATTTATGCTAATAACCTAAATTTTAACTACCCAATTAGCTTATGCTTGCATTGTTCAAGTTGAGAAATCAGAATTTAAGCAAAAATCCTAGTTTTGGATTATGCTTTAAAGTTCAAATTTCAATGTTTTTCTCACATTAGATTTAATATATAGGGTTGTGCATATATATGTTTAGCATTATGTTCAATATAGCTTGGATTTAATATGAAGTCAGAATTTTTAGGTGGTTCAATAAGTGGATAAGTTTTTTTGCATTTTTTCTTTATTTTTTGAGAAACATTACTAAATATCCTCTTCATATCGAGGGGCACTTAACCTTTGAAGTTATTTTTTCTGAGTTCTATACTTTTGTTACATACATTTTTTGATATATATTTTAAATTTTTATTTTTTATAAAATATAACAATTCTGTGAATTTTATTTTCTATTAAACAGTGGAAATGATACGCTTCTAAAATAAAATGCACTAGACATATCTCAAACATTTCACCATTGACTTTACTATGTGTTACTTGATCAGGAAAAACTTTTATACATGGTCACACAAGCTTTGTCAAATCACATTAATGGAATTAGTGTTCCTTTATGAAAAAAAATGGGTTATGGATCATATTTGAAAATAGTATATGATTTACACCTAGTCATATCTTGCTACTTGTCAATGATATACCTCCTACTAAAAGTAAAATTTTACCTTTCTCATCTTGTCTAGAGACATTGAAATGTAATTTTGATGTATGCAAGTTTTTTGTGTTTCTTCTCTATTTATTTTTTATAGATTAAATTTTATCTAAAGAAACTTTTTATATTTTGGATCTTGGCTACCTTTTATGCTTATTTTTAGCTTTTTTAATTAGCTTTGTTTGGAAATGACTTCAAGGAACATTTTCAATTATACAGTGTAGCTATCACACTTACTTGTAGTGGTTTGATGCTGGGGGCAGTATGCTGGTAATAATTGGGGGAAATGCAAAGGTACCATGATGGCAGCTACACTAGTGCAGTAAATAATAGTGTAAGGTAAGTGAACTTTACCAAATTTCCCTTACTAATGAATTAGTATAAAATTTATGATGTCATGCTAAATAACCATGTGGAGGTAATCATTCTTAATCAACACAATGGTTTTTTGTTTGCACTTATAGGTGACAATCCTAGTTAACAGCTTACAAGTTGAAGTGTGACAAAGAACCTCTAAATTCCAAATGGGTCCAACTTATAATAGCATCCATTTTCACCTTGTGGCTTATTTGTAGGTCATAAGTAAGGGTTATGGCGGGCTTTCTTAAGGTTATAGACTTATAGTTATATTAATATGTATAATTTTCTTTGTTTATTGGCAAATAAAACTAACAAGGTGTTAAGTTGATGGCACTAAAGAACAACCAACTAGTCATCGAGCTAGCTACCACATTGCCTGTAAAGGTAAATGTTTATCCATTATGATTTGTGCTTTAACTCCGCATTTAAAATTTGCCAAGATTCTAATCTTTGAAATGTGCCAAGTTACATGACATGGAAAAGCCCGGTGAGCCCTCAACTAGTGGGGCAATAACTATTATTGATGATGCAGTAGCTGGGCCTAGTGTAATAAGTGAAAAATACCCATTTGCTTTGAGGTATGACCCTAAACAACAAGTACTTGAGGTTGAAAATAAATCTAGTGGGGCAACATTAATAGGTTCAACCCTTCATATGTATAACTTAGAAGCATATAGAAAAGCTATCTTTGTGTTTGTAATGTGTGATGAACAACCCTTTCGAGTAGTTAAAGGTTATAGATTTAAATATATGTGCAAAAGGTTGCAACCACAACTGGATGTGCCATCTAAACATACCATAAGAAGAGATTGCATGAAGATGTACTTAGAAGAGAAAGTAAGATTAAAAGCTTTGTTGAAATTTGATTGTGTTAAGGCATGAATAACTATAGATTGCTAGTCTAGTGTGCATAATCTTAATTATTTGGCTATTCACTTCATAGGAAATGATTAGAAGTTGCAAATAAGGATAATTAATTTCTTTCTTATACCAAACCACAAGGGGGAAATCATAGGAAAACATGTAGAAAATTGCTTAAATGAGTGGGGTGTGAAGAAGTTATCCATTGTAACTATGGATAATGCTAGCTCTAATGATGAGGCCATAGCATATTTGAAGAAAAAAAGTGAAAAATTGGAGAGGGTTAGCCGTGGATGGTGAGATGTTGCACATGAGGTGTTATGCTCACATCTTAAACCTAGTAGTGAGTGAAGGTTTAAAGGATCTCCATACCATGATTTTAGTAATTAGGAATGCAATAAAGTATGTGAGGTCCTCTCCCTCTAGGTTAGCTAAGGTCAAACAAGCCATTAAGGAAGAACACTTTACTCATAAATCACTTGTATGTCTATATGTGTCCACGAGGTGGAACTCCAACTTTAAGATGCTAAAAGCAACAAAGAAGTATCAAAAAGCATTTAAGAGATTGGAGGAAAATGACACTGATTTCTCCATTTATTTCATGGAGGATTCTAAGAGAATAGAGCCACCCATAATTACTGATTGGAATAATACAAGGCTTTCATAAATTATCTTAAAGTTTTCTATGATGTCACTTTTCATTTTTAGGCTCATTGTATGTCACTTCAAATTCTACATACACTCATTTATCTTTAGTGCAAAGTGAAATTAAGGAATAGATTGATGGTGAGATGTATGGCTTGATTTTGTATGTGATGGCATTAGACATGAAAACAAAGTATGAGAAGTATTGGGGAATGATTGAGAACATGAATCCTCTTCTATTTATGGCAAATGTTCTAGACCCTAAATACAAATTAGATTATGTTATGTGGTCTTTTGAATAAATTAATAAGGAAGATGTGGCACAAGCAATGGGTAAAAAGGCTAAAGATGATTTGGTGAGGGTGTAGGAGTGATATTCAAATTAATATGACCAACCTAGTGCATTTACAACAAGTAAGGTAGAACTTGATGATTTGCAACCTACTCCATCTGCTATTGAAAGTCATGCCCACGAGGCTAGGTGTGCTGCTTTTAGGTCCCACTTGAAGTAGAAGGACACCATTGAGGCAAAAAATGAGGTGGAAAGGTTTTTGAATGAAGCTTGTGTGGATGAAGATGAAAACTTCGATATTTTGGCTTGGTGGAAGATTAATGCCTTTAAATTCAATATCCTCTCAAAGATAGCTAGAGATGTGCTAGCTATCCTAGTATCAACAGTGGCTTCTGAATCATCTTTTAGTATCGGAGGACGAATGTTAGATCAATTTAAAGGTTCTTTTACCCCAAAGATGATTGAAGTCCTCTTTTATATTCAAAATTGGTTTTAAGCCCTCAAAGTTTGACTTCTATGACATTGGATATGATGATGAGCCTGACAAATATGAAGAAATAAAGCAAGGTATAAATCTGTCCATTTGCTATATTTTCTTGATTTTTTTCTTATTTTGTTTATCTTATTTATACTTCTTAATTTCTTTATTAATTACATTTGAATTTGTTCTATGTTTTGCTAGAATTTTTGAGATGTGATTTAGGAAATTCATCCACTGCAGTTGGAATTAGAGTTAGAGGTGGAAGGGTAAGTGATGATGGGGAAGCAACAATATCACAATCGTAGCTTATAGCTGTTGATTGAAGAAAATTAATTGCCTTGAAAATTTTATGTTTAATTTTTTGTTTAGTGCTTAGCTGATTGATAGTTGCTTTGCTTTTACAAGACTAGACATCAAATGGACTTTAAGAACTAGGAAGTACATATTTTGGTATAGGATTGAACACACTACTAGTTAGCAAGGTTTTTTGGAATTGCTGGTCATTGATATCAGTTTTTATTTGGTACAAAATTCATTTGCACAACCTTGTTTTTGGCCTTTTGGTTTAGTTAGGTCGATAGATTGGTGCTTGATGGTACAGTACATGAGCACAACACAGACAGTAATATAGTACATACACAAATGTCAAGAATAGTTAGAACATATAGAACATAGAGCTTTAGGTTCAAGAATTTTTTGTAGTTATTTGTAAATGGCTTATGCAGTAGGAGTTATTACTTGTTACTTGTTTTGTTATTGTCAATTAGACATTTAGACTAGACACTAGATAGCAAAACACTATAGCCTTTTTGTAACCTTAAAGTTTAGATAATGGAGTAGTGTGTAGAAAGATTAAATATGGCTATGTTCAATACAATTCTTCATGAATCAACTAATGAAATCCCAACTAATCCTGTATCTAATCCCATCACTAATCACAGGGTTCTTCCTATATCACCTAGGAAATCAAGGTTTGAAGCTAGTGCAAAGTTAAAAAATGTGGTAAACTTCTTGTTATTCCCATATATGGAAACTTATGAGTCATGCCAACTCACATATAGTTCAATTTAAACCTAGAGATAATAGGATTCATTTTATGCCTTAAAATTTTCTCATATCTCACTTTATATATAGAATTTCCTTCTATAAGTTGTTAAGTGAACTTACATATCTTCAAATTTACATCTTGGAATCTATCAATGGCATTCCTTATAAAGCTTTAGGGTTAGGCACATGGCTTAAAAGCTCTTGGAGAATGGCTACATATGAAATTCTCAATAGGACATTAGGGAAGTATTTTTAGTCTTCTTTAACTGATAAGTTATTTTCATTTGCATTCTGTGTTTGTTAAATTGGGAACTAGTCTGGATGGCTAACTAACCTATTTAGCATGGATGATTCTTAGTTAGTTTTTAAGGTATGCCCTATGTTTAGTGCACAACTGATCAAGAAGATTCTTAACAACTTTGTTCAAAACAAGTTTTGCCAAGATCCAATTCCCATGGTTGTCCTTAATGCTCTAGGCTTAGAGGTTTGTAAACCAAATTGCAATTATTTTCTTTGTTACTCACCTTTTGTCCTGATGTATTAGCAACTGTATAAAATAATTTATGTTTTTTTCTAAATTTGATACAGGATGATCTCCAGAATTTTACCCAATCTGTCAAAAATCTCCCATGCATAGCAGCACCAATTGTCTACTTGGTACTTACCTCTTGCACTAACTACCTTAAAAGTTTAGACTTCAAAGTTCTGTTATGACAATGATTCAATCTTGTTTGGATGATCATTATGTAAATTGCAAAGTGTGAATGTTTATTATGTAAGCCTTAAAATGTATTTCTGTTTTCTAATTTTCTATCAAGTTGCCCAATTTCCTTTTATTTTTTCATCATTTTGTCAAGTGTGGACTATTAAATGGCTTAAATTGGGCCATTTTCTGGAGTATTGAGCTTTTTTTATTTAATTAGGTCTTATTTAACAAAAAAAATTGGAAATTGCCAACCATAAGCAATCAGTCTTAATTGATTGAAATTGTCTAGTGCTATTAAATTCAATTTAATGTAATAGTTCAGTCGATTTTGGGTTATTAAATTTGAATATCAGGTTAAATTGATTAAGTGAAATTGAGTCAATTAGTTGATATAACCTAACTCGTGATCACCCCTGGAGATAAAATAGCTTATCATTTTTAGTCATGTCTGTTATATCTAGTATGATTATTGTGAACCTCTTCACATATTCTTAAACTAATCCTATATGTCTTAGCTCTCTCAGTTTCCTCCCTACTAGATAGTCAACATTCTTAAGATAAAAGTGCATCTTCAATTCCTGCTTGAGCTTTTCCCAAGTATTGATGCTACATCTTCCCTCCTAAATTTCTTGGTATTTAGTTCTCTACCAGACCTTAACATTGTCTGTGAGAAACATAATACTCTATTCAATTGAGCTTTTTTAGAAGTAATGCTAGTTGCTTGGAAATATTGGTCATATCTAATATAAAATTCTTGAGCTTTTACGCATCTCTCTCTTTCACATATGGCCTTGGTTTGGGGATTTTCACCATTTCCATTTGCTTCAAGGTACCACCCTTTTGCGAACTGTTCCTAATAACCATTATCAGCACCTTCACTAAGGCTACTATGTCATTCATCTCAATACAAAAAGCTGCTATAATATCTTTCACCTCATTGATAAGATATTTCATAGCATCCACCAAATTATTCTGAGCGTCCTCAATAGCAACAAGTTGTTTGTTGACTTATGGAACTCACTAGTCCCTATGCCTTTGACTCTCATGCTATCATTGAGATTCGAGACTTAGTGCTTAAGAGATTTCCATTTTTTGGCCCTTTGAAAGAGTTAATGGATCTTTTCGCTTTGCAAATTCTTTATAGTTTCAGCAACTCCTTCGAAATTCTTGAGTGCAACATCAATTGAACAAAGCATTAAGCAAATGTCATTTTCATTAACATAGTTGATGTCTTGTAAGTGTGCCATGAAAAATAGAACAGTGTGGTCTCAACCACACTTTGATACCAGACTATCATGGTCCGATAGCTCAATTATTGAAACGTGTGATGCTTAGTCTCTTCACTCAACATTTACTTGTATAGTACTTAAGAATTAGTTAACCAATTGGTCATACACCATCTTAGTTTCAAAAATAATAAGCAACACTCATAATTTATATCATATTAAGGGAACCATAAGTAACAAAACATATAGCGTATAAGGAACTAATTCACGTACGTGCTCATGCAATTTGAATGTGTGCAGATGAATGTGGCCAAAAGTGAATAAATTTATAGGATAATATTTTAATTGAAGAAGGGCTACTTTAATTCACATAAAAGCCTCATTACAAGACTTTGAGTGTGT
>JANHAO010013552.1:0-15782 GCA_026873985.1 Saraca asoca
TAGACAAAATGACAAATTAAAGCCCACAATTTAGAATTTCCAGCTTCTGATTATCGTTCAAACTTCAAAATGCCAAACTCTTATAGAGGGTTAAGTGAATTACTAAAAAGTTAAGCTGAAGCCCACAAAAGCTTGAAGACAAAAAATGGAGGCATATATTGAGTCACAATTTTATTCTTCATGCATGTATCTTCAAAGCGAAGTGGGTCCAATAGAAGATTTGAATCTATATATTTTGCTAAAAATTGAAGCTTTGTACATTCTATTAAAAAATTTGTCTTGTTTTTGCTAAAGGGGTGGCGTCCGTCCTTCATGAAATTGATTCAAATCTTTTTTTATTTTTTATTTTTTAGTTAGGTATTATTTCACAGCTATTTATAGAAAATTTTTTACAACGATCTGAATTAAAAATTGGTTCGTACTTGTAAAAATTAGTTGAAAAGCTAATTGAAAAATTAATCAATTTCTGAATTATAAAAAAATGAAAAGGTTTGTCCTATTTTTAAACATCTAAAAATTTAAAAAAGCTAAACTTTCCACAAAATTATCCTGAATTTAAAAAGTAATTGAAGCTACATGTGATACTATAGGAAATTAATGTTGATAAGAGATTACGTATTTTCATTATTAAATCATTTATTTCAAGGGTTTAAACTTTTTGCTGCAAGTAGGCATTGTTCATTTTACAAGAACTCAAGCAAAATAAAAACATGAATTTCATAATAAAATAAATGATCTGAAGGTGAAAGCACTCAATTTTTTAAGAGCTTAAACTTACATCTCTTTACTAAAGGGAGGATAAAGTAAGTAAATGGGCATTACTCATTTTACAAGAATTCAAGAATTTTATCATGAGAATACAATTTTCCTATTTTCACATTTTATCTTTATTTTTATTTTCACTTTTTTCATAAAAAATTATGTATTGTAAATTTTATACTGATGATGTGAAATTTTCACCACCTTTAAACATGGAAGAAGAATTGTTTGAGAAGATATGAATTTGGAATGCATTTTATAAGAGTCTCTTCTTCTCCAACGCACTTTCTCATAATTTTGGAATGTTTTGTTAGAAAAATATTTAAGTAAAAATTGATTTTCTCAAAATTAAGATTGATTCATATTTCAATCTGTAAGATCAAAATTATGATAACAGTGAAAACAACAAATATCAAGTAGGAAAACCTTCAATTGAATAAAATCAAATGGTTGAAAAGGAAACCTGATATGTGAATATAAAATTTTTTACTTATATTTTTATTGTCTCAACAAAATATCCTTGTTATTTAATCCTTGCAACTCATATTCTAAAATTAATTATTATGTCATAGTCTAAAATAACCACTGGTCTCCAATCGTTCGATTAAGGATTGATTGGCCAGGACTAAGTGAATAATCAACATTTGATATGGGCTACCTCCTGCCAATCGATTACTCCCCTTGGTCGAATGGCCTAGGATATAGCTTATTAGCTGATAACTTCATGAACCAACCATTCAACCAAAGCATGCCAAAAAGCATGATTAAGCCTGCTTGAACAACATGACATCAGCAACTGTTTAGCAAGATTTTTGCTAAAGTCACCAATGCGTTGCAGACACATGGTAACAGCTTCTTTGCCCAAAAACACACTAAGTAGCATGTTCAACACCTATATATACTTATAGATATTCCTCTTCTCATATCATCTCTTACATACTTAACGAAATTCTACTTAAATACTGACTTAAGCATCAGAGCATGCTTGGCGGATCATTTCCGTCTTGTGCGGCTGACTTTCTTATGCTTTCAAGTTATCCTTCGACCATTCTCTTTAATGCTGGTTGGCATAGCATTTGAGGGAGTTTCATTTGGTGCAGTTTATAGCTTTCCTGCCACTTCTTGACTTCTCATCACTCTCTATCATTCGATGGTTGTTGCTGTCGTGAGTGAGTGAGGGATGATCATTACCAAGACTGGATGGCAGAGGACACTTGTTTGAATACTATAGAATTGGAACGCGACACTCTGGTTGAGCAGCTTCACTAGCTGAAGCAGGAGCTCAGTGCTCTTCATCACACCCAAGGGCAGTCCACTTTACCTTCACCACCCTCTGATCCTCTAAGCCTTGTTCTTATGGAGATTAATCCAACCACTTCACCTTTACCTCAAGTAGTTTAACCCACCTATGTTTTAGAACACCATCTTTAACTGCCTCCCCCACCTCCTTTATCATTGCATTCTATAGTTCTTATCACTCTTTTGCAAGGGATCACCACTACACACTTACCTTCCAACCCACACACCTTATTCCCATTAACCTCTCAAGTCTAAACCCTGATTGGAACAATGGTCCCAAATGTTTCTTTTGCTCTACCACACATGGCCAATATTCACCACCATGTCACTGACCACCCATGAACCATATGATCCGCTAAACCTTAGCATGAACCTCACCCAAATCTTTAAGCAGTTATCCTCTTACCTAGAAGAAAACCACCCATTCTTAGTAGCTATGATGGCTGCTCCATTGCCTAACTACTTCAAACCACCAATCTATATAGACCCGTATGATGGTATAACAGATACACAGGAGCACTTAGAAGCATATCGTGCATTAATGCTATTATTGGGAGCCCTAGATGCTATCGTGCATCCCCAATGTTTCTTTTGCTCTGCCACACATGGCCAATATTCACCACCATGTCACTAACCACCCATGAACTGTTTGATCTACTGAACCTTACCATGAACCTCACCCAAACCTTTAAGCAATTATCCTCTTGCTTAAAAGAAAACCACCCATTCTTAGTAGCTATGATGGCTGCTCCATTGCCCAACTACTTCAAACCACCAATCTACATAGACTCGCATAACAGTATAACAGATACGTAAGAGCACTTAGAAGCATATTGTGTGTTAATGCTATTATCGGGAGCCCTAGATGCTATCATGTGTAGAGCCTTCTCCACTACCCTCAAAAAGGCTAGCATGTGGTGGTTTGCCAATCTACCTAGATAGTGCATCGATAGTTTTCAATAGCTTGTTGAAGCATTTTCTACACACTTCACCACTAGTCGAGCACCTTGAAAGACTTTAAGTAATTCAGTTAACTTTTAGCAGGGCCAACGAGAGACCCTTAAGAAGTATTTGGCACACTTTAATACATTCGGGTTGGCAATCTAGGATTTTAATGAAGGATTCGTAGTACATCAAATTAGTATAGGTCTTCGGTCAGCGAATTTCTCCCTTTCATTGGCCAAATGCCTCATCGCCTCTCTTTTAGCATTGTTGGCTCTATTTGGAGAAGTTTATCAATGTTGAAGAAGTTGAATTAGCTCAGTGGCAGATTGAACAAATGCAAGCAGATAATATGCCTTCTTAGAAAGACCTACAGATTGGGACAGAAGGTCTTCTTAGGGGACAATTTAATAGGTATGAGTTATGAAATACATTGATCAATAATATAGTGCAGGCAGCTAAATTGATGAAGTTCCTTTAACTAAAGCAAAGAAAGTAGCCCTTGGTGGATAAATCCAAGTTTTGTAAATTCCACTAGGACTGTGGACATTTTACAAATGAGCATGTTACTATAAAGGATGAAATTGAAGTGCTTAAATGGCAATGACATCTTTCAAAATGTAAAAATTTTCATGTAGAGGAGAAGGAGGAGGAATATAGAGAAAGGGAGCATTCCTCACCACCTAGATGCTCAGAAGCCAAGCAAGTAGTAACGAATTTCCCTATCCTAAGGACAATTGACACAATTGTAAAAGGTTTTGTTGGAGGAGTTTCCAATAATGCTAGGAAGAGGCACTTAAGAATAGTCATGGCAATAGAAGGAAAAAAGAAGAAAAGAGCATTATGAGTTAATCTCTTTCATAGAATAGGATTTTGGGATATTGATAAGGATTATGACGATTTGTTAGTGATTTCAGCTTTACTGCACAACTTCATTATCAAGAGAATAATGGTTGATCATGGAAGTTCCATTGATATTTTATATTTGCATGCTACTAACACTTTGAATATTCCCAGGAGCATGTATAAATCTTAACAGGTGTTCTAGTTGGTTTCACAGGTGGGCAAGTGCGAGTAGAGGGAACAATGACTCTAATGTTGACATTGGGAGTCAACCATTAGCAAAAAATCTGGACATTACATTCCTTATGATGGCTACCCAAAATAATTCCTATAATGATATATTAGGGTGGCCATTGTTAAATCAAGTTGGGGCTATTGCCTCCACCTCTTATTTACTAATGAAGTTTCTGAAAGAAGGGGCATTTGGGAAGTATGGGATAATCAGCAAGTCACTCAAAAATGCTACATGGGAAGCTTGACCAAGCCTCATGAAAGTACCAGTGGAACAAAGTTAGCTCTTAAGGAGGGAAGTGAGTGTCAAATGGTGAATTCTACTTTGCTAGACGTTTAGCAAGATAACCCTTACCAACCAAAGCCCGATTTTGACATAGAAGAAATAAGGTTCTTTAGAGGTAGTGATGAAAGGATGGTCAAAATTGGGGCAGACTTGAGAAAGGAAAATTGAGAATGACTAATAAAACTCTTGCAAGGTTACATTGAGTTGTTTGCCTAGACACCAACGAACATGGCAGGAATTGATCCAGAGGTTGCCTACCATAAATTTTTGATCAACCTAAGCATGAAGCTTGTTCAGCAAAAGAAGAGAAACCATGGGCCAGAGTAGTAGAAAGTAATGAAAGAAGAGGTGTATAAATTGTTAAAGGTAGGGTTCATTAGAGAAATCCTGCATATTATGTGGTTGACAAGTGCAGTATTGTTAAAAAAAGCTATAGAAGGAGGGTGAATGTGTACAACTTCATAGATTTTAACAAAGCCTGCCCTAAGGACTCATACCTACTCCTGAATATTGATAAGGTAGTAGATAATTCTGCGGGCTTTGAAGTACTCAACTTTGGCAATGCATTTTCAGGGTATAATCAATTAAAGATGCATTATGAGGATGAAAGAAAAATGACATTCATCACAAATTAGAGACATTCTATTATAAGGTTATGCTGTTCAATTTGAAAAATGAAAGAGCAACTTACCAGGTAATGATGAACAAAGTTGTTATAGAATAGATTGGAAGAAACATGGAAGTCTACGTAGATGGTATGATCATTAAGTCAAGAAGCATAAAACAACATTGGTAGGATCTTGAAGAGACTTTTGTGATGCTAAAGAACAATCAAATGAGGTTGAATCCAAAAAAATGTGCATTCAAGGTAGAAGCTAGAAAGTTATTGGGTTTTATGATCACCAAACAAGGTATTGAGGCCAACTTGTCTAAGTGCCAAGCCATAATCAACATGAGAAGCCCAACAATGTTGGAGGAAGTGCAAATACTCAATAGAAGGGTAGTCACCCTCATAAGCTTTATGTCTAGGTCAACCGATACTTTCTTTAATCTACTTAAAAATGTTAAAATTTTTTAATGGACTAATGAATGTGAACAAGCTTTCCAAGATTAAAAAAATATTTGGCCATGCAACCTATACTTACTTGACCGAAGCTGGCGAAATGTTATATATTTAGTTAACGACAATAACAGAAGTAGTCAATTTAGTGCTTATTTGGGAAAATGAGGAGGAACAAAAGCCAGTACACTTCATCAGCTACAAGCTGTATAATGCTAAAGTTAGGTATAAGAAGATAGAAAAATTGGCTTTCGCCTTGCTAACGGCATCCATAAAATTAAAATCTTATTTTCAAAGCTATCAAATCATCATTTGAATAGATGCTCTAATTCAACAAGTTTTACAGAAACCTAACCTAGCAAAGTGATTAGTGGCTTGAGCAGTCTAGTTGTCTGAGTATGGGCTCATCTATGAAACAAGGAAGGTAGTTAAAACTTAGACATTGGCAAATTTTGTGGTAGCATTAGCAAGTGCAAGAGAGCCTCGATTAGAAGGCTTAGCACAGACATTGTATGTAGATGGCTTCAATGAAGGCAGTAGAATAGGGGTGATCTTAGAAGGACCCACTGACTTGGTCCTGGAGATTCACTGAAGTTTGATTTTAAGGCAACAAACAACTAAGCAAAGTATGAGGTACTAATTGTAGGGTTACTATTGGCAAAAGAAATGGAGGAGTGATCTTTGAAAGTCTTAAGTGATTCTTAGTTAATGATTGCCTAGGTCAGGGGAGATTATGAAATGAAAGAACTAACTCTAGCAAAATATGTGAGTGTAGCCAAGAGCTTATTGAAAGAATTCAAGGTTGAACTCATGAGGATCCCAAGGGAGAAGAATAAGTAGACAGATGCATTAGCTAAGTTAGCTAGTGCCAAAGTAGCAGTGAATAATAGAATAATTATTTAGGAGACATTGTAGACCCCTTGTATGAATGAGGTAATGTGCATGGAGTAGGAGGAGTGATGGTTGACCCCAATCATGATGTTTTGAAAGAAGGGTGATTACCAGAGGATAAAATAGATGTCAAAAAGGTTTTGGCAAAGAGCAATACATTTCTATGTAGAAGGAAGGCAACTGTATAAGAAGAGTTTTTCCCTTCCATTATTGCGGTGCCTCCAACCAAGCGAAGCTAATTATGTTTTCAGAGAGATCCATGAAGGTATTCATGGCTCCCATTTGGTAGGAGTAGCGATCACATTAAAAGTTATATGGTCGAGATACTTTTGGTTGAAGATGAAACAGGAAGCCCTAGAATTAGTATGAAACTATGAAAAATGCCAAAAATTGTAGAAGTCCAAAGATAGTCTGTCATTGAGCAAATGTCCATCCTTGCTCCCTAGCCATTTGACCAATAAGGGATTGATTTGCTAGGTACTTTCCTAGTTTCTCCTAATTAGTTAAAATATGTGGTGGTGATGTTTAATTACTTTATCAAATGGATAGAAGCTGAACTTCTCACAACCATAACCTCAAACAACATGCAAAAGTTCATTTGAAAAGCATCATTTGTAGGTAGAACCTCTATAAACATATGACTTGATAAAAGAAATTGGCTAACTATTTCTTTCAGGTATAGCCTCCTTACCACTATTATATTGGATAATAGAAAGAAATTCACTAGTAGCTACTTCCAAAACCTCTATCTCAAGTTAGGAATCAGGCAAATATTTACTTTGTTGAGCATCCCCAGTCAAATGAGCAAGTTGAACTGGCAAATAGAAACATCTTGGAAGGATTGTGCAAAAGACTAGATGAGGTAAAAGGAAGATAGGTTGAAGAGTTGCTAAGCATATTATGGTCATACAGAACTACTATGCACTCAACTACTAGCAAAACCCCTTTCATGTTGGCATATGGAAGTGAGGCTATGCTCCCAGTAGGGCTTGGACAATGCTTTGATCAAAAAGAGCAATATGAGCAACACAGAAATGAATAAAGGAGAAGAAAAGAATAGGATATGCTAATTGAGGCTAGAGAAACAATTTAACTCTAAAACAAGCATTATAAAGTGAAGATCACAAAAAGTGGCAAATAAAAGAATAAAAGGCAATGCATTTACAAAAAAGACCTAGTCTTATAAAGAGTAGATGGACCATAAATATACAAGTCAATGGGAAGTTAGCTACCACATGGGAAGGTTCATTTAGAATACAAGAGAGCATTCTTAACAATGCTTACTGTCTAGAAATTATATAAGGGAAACCTCTTCCCTGAACATGGAATATAACTCACTTGAAGCAATGCCATGTACAGATCTAGTCATCAAAAGTGATCCTATGTAGCTAATGCAATGAAATAAAAGTAAATATGTACAACATATATGACTTAAAATTTGAGTAGATCCCTCAGCCTAGGTAGATGCCCTGGTCTACTTATGATCTGAGTAGACCCCTTGATTTAGGCCTATCCCTTGGTCTACTCAAATTTCAAGCATATCCCTCGATCCAAGCAGATCACTAGATTTACTTAAGATTTGACCAAACCTCTCGATTTGGGTAGATCCCTTAGTACACTTGAAAGCATAAGTATGCCCCTTGGCATTAACAAGAGCACTAAAAGTAATTTTGTAAAATGGCATTCAAAATATTCAAAATGAATTAATTAACCAATAGAAATTTAGGTTTTTAGTAATCCAATAAAGGCCACAAAGCCCGTTGAAGGCACACCAAGAGCAATATCAAGCAAATATATAAGCTCGTATAGTTGTTCAATTACACAAAGAGCAATATTAATAGAAAACATATAATCTTACGTAGTCATTTGATTGTGCAAAGAGCAATATTTGAAAAATATAAATTCATATAGTTATTAGTGTAGTCTTTACATAAAAGGGTAATAGCAACAAGCCATAACAGTACAGTTCAAGTAGAAGACTACTTGTAGCAACCTTTTGCGTAGTTTTTACATAAAACAGAATTCAAGTCCTTCAGCACCTATTCATGAAGCTCCTCTTTGGACTTTGTCCTATCATCGAGCTTGGAAAGGTCACACAAAAGATCCTAGTAGTCATTATTTATGTCAGCAAAGAAGCTATCCTTGGGGCCTCTAGTGGAGCCCCCATTAAAAACCTTTCACTCAGGTGAGTGGGATGTGGGTGTGTGATTAGGAGAGGGCAAATCATCTATAAAGGTCACCCCCAGTCCTCTCTAAAGTTAAGAAGTTGGAGGAAAAATAGACTCCTGCTTCTACTGAGCCTGAGTATGCACCCCTATTATCACTTAGAATTCATGGAAACAATTAGCAATTTGAAGGCAAAGCTAAAAAATATAACCAATGGAAAAAGGAACTTTTGTTATCGGCACATTTTGAAGAGTAAATGGTTGAAAAAAAATAGAAAGATATAAAGTGCTTTACTAGTGGAAAGTTTAGCCAAGAGCCAAGGAGGAACATTAGAGAGAAGGAAGATAAGTCACAACAGTTGAAACCCATAATGGCGAAGTGATGTGGTTGCCATTAACAAGGCCAGTTCAACTTATATATAAAGGATCAAGACAAACCCACTAACTCAAAAGAGCTAAATTGAAAAGACAGGATCATAATCTTGAAAAAATTTAAAGCTCTTGGAAAATGTAAGATATCAGGAATATAGACAATCCTTGGGAAAGTAAGACCCTAGGTAGTCAATTCCTTAAGAATGAGGCACTCTGAAATAGTCAATTGTTAGAATTCAAGGGCATGTTAATCACCATGAAGTTAGGCAATTTGCTAGTATCTACATGGGAACCCGACCAAAATGCAAGCAAAAAAAAGTCGAAACAAAATGACAACCACAAAAGCCAGTAAAAGCATGGTTGTTCAATAGAGTACAGGGGCCCAATGGAAGCTCACCTTGATAAAAGGAAAAAGGAAATAGTATGCTGGGAAAAATTAAAGGTATAAGGATAGGAGAACAAAGTAAATTCATTAGGTTTACTGATCGACTTAATTTGTACATATTAAAAAAAAAAAGAAAAAAAAGAAAGACTACAACAACAAAGAAGCATAGAGTCATTACAACACAACCAGTGACACAAAGAAACAAACAAAAGCTATTGACAACACTTGGCCAAAGTTAATCTCAAAAGGAGTCTTATAGAATTTCATCTGGGTTTTTGTCATGGTTGATCTTGGTCAGGTTGAGCATCATGTTGGGGCTAAAATGTTGAATGTGATGAATGGCCTCCTTGAACTTGAAGCGGATCTGGGAAAGGCCAAGTCTTAAGCATCCTTCATAGCTTTTGTAGTCTGTCCTTGAAGGCTGCCTCGCTATCCTTTCACACTTATCGTTGGGCCTCTAGCTCCTTTACCACATTCTCATTATGTTGTTGTATGACATCCACATGCTTAGCCTTTGAAAACAAGGCATCCTGCTATTTTATGAGCTTGACAACGTGATTAGTGAGATCAAAGATGCTATGGTCCCAATCAACTACTTCTTTTGTCTTGGCCTCAAAACTGCTCTGTAGATTACCATGATTGCAGAATTGATGACAACCAACTCTCTTTCACTTCACACAAAGGTGGGCATTATGGCAAAGAGAGTTATGGCCAAATAAATAATTTGAGTAGTGAAAGACTTCAAGAGGTGTAGAGGACCATAGTCTAGCAAGAATTCTTCTACTCCTTGTCAATGGGGAAAAGCAAATGATTGCATAGAAAGGCACTATAGTTAGCATTCTTGTACCATAAGCTATCCATCGCATCAAAGGCCAAATTATCCCCTTTAGGAGCTACGATTGGCTCCAACTCTTCCCAAGCTTCCATCTTAACCTTTTTAGCTAAAGGGGTAGGAGCCTGGGATGAACTTCCCTCATTGCCTTTGCTAGATTCTTCAGAGGATGCCTTTCATTTCCTCGAGTACAAGATCTTACTCCATTCAGAGATAGTTTTAGGTTGATTAGAAGGGGAGGACTCGCAAGCTATTTCAGTGGAAGAAGCTGGTTCGAGTTGTGTAGTGGGAGCATTATTGGCTTTTCCTAGCCAGAGTGCAAGCGTGGATTTTAGCTATGCTCTGGTTTGACATTTTTTGTTATTAGATTTCTATAATTTCATGGTTTAACTAGCAATTTGTAAGCAACAAAGGCAAGGGTTAGAAAAATGAAAATTGAACAAAATCAATATAGTGAAAAAGAAATAGCACACATAATACAAATTGAGTATCAAAAGGGCCTAATGTTGGTAGCCAAATGATGAGGTCTTGGTTGGCAGCTAAAAAACCTTTGAAAAAGTGCCCCAAGCTGGTTTGGTGGGTTTAAACTATTTAGAGGGATAAATCGGTTCACCATCTTGGAGAAAGGACAGGTGGAAACCTCTCAGTCACTCAAATTTTGAAGAAAGAGTATTTCCATATTCAAACACTATGAAGCATATTTTTGATAAAAACATGATCTTGTCACCAAAGAAATGTACCTAACTCCTATTTTTTTGCTAAGAGCAAGAAAAAAAGAAAAATAAAAGGTTTTGGGGTGGGAACGAGGCAAAATTAGAGGCTAAGAACTTCAAAACATAGAAATAAGGTCCAATCGTTCCAAGTTAACTAGGAGGGCAAACATTCATAGCTTGTAGAATGTTCTTTTGAAGGGTAGGGAGTAGGGGATAGACATATAGATGATCAACCTCTTCCCCCATAAAACATGATAAAGAAGGAAGTATCGTAGTAGCAGGCCTACTTATCCTTTTAGAGGTCATGCCATTCGGGTGAAGTAGCTATCTGTTTGACATCCAGATGAACATCCCATAGACTGTTAGGAGTCGTATCGATCAAATGAACTCACTCTTGTCCATGCTCATCACAAGATCATTCGATCATGACCATTCGTAAAGGGTAAGCAAAGCAATAAATGATACTTTCAAGTGTATACTCCTTGATGTTGGAGGAGGAGTCAGAGTATGATGATGATAAGTCAATAGGCTAGCCCAGTCTACCGGACATGAAAGGGAAAAGCCTAATGATGAAGGCCACCTTTAAAAAAAAAACAAATTTGATCAGAACAAGCAAAGTGAAAGTAGTGAAGGATGTTTAAACAAGGATGGTCTAAGGAAGATAAAAGGTGACAAAAGAAAAGCAAAAGTGGAGAAGGAGGAGGCATCAGTCTCTTTGGTGCAGTATAAGAGAAGACAAAAGGACTTAGAGTATAATAACTAGCAACAGCCACTATAGCTAATGCAATACATAGAAAAAAAAAACAAAAACAAAATGCAAAACAAAAACAAACCATCAGAAAAGCAAGGATGGGAAGTTACCTGCAAAGAACTATGACAGTGAAGCCAAAATTTGGGAGAATATCATCGGAGAAAGAGATTATGAGTAGTAATAGTAAAAGTCAAGATTAAGAGTGGAGAAGCAAAAGTGCTTCCATAGCCGATGAAGGATGAATCCAATGGCTAGGGAGTGATAAGATGGATGACCTGGAAGGTGATCTGTGACGTCGAAATGACCTTTCCAAATCTCGGGTCTTCTTGAGACGTTAAAGCCATCATTATTGATAGCACGAATGGTGACTGGTCTAGGGAATGGAAACATTGCTAAGTAGGTTAGTCATGTCACCCATCTAGAGGGAAGGGGGCAAATGACAGCCTAAAATAACTGGTGATCTCCAATCATTTGAATAGGGTTGATTGGTTAAGGCCAAGTGAAGAATCAACATTTGGTATAGGTTGCCTCCTATCAATTGATTACTCCCCTCAATCAAATGGCCTAGGGTATAGACCTATTAGTCGAGAACTTCATGAACCAATCATTCAACCAACACATGCCAAAAAGCATGATTAAGCCTGCATGAACAAAGTGACACCAACAACCATTTAGTGAGACTCTTCCTAATGTCACCAATATATTACAAACACATGGTAATAGCTTAGTCACCTAAATACATGCTAATTGGCATGTTTGACACGTTTATATACCCATAGATATTCCTTTTCTTAGATCATATCTTATATACTTAATAAAACTCTACTCAAATACCGACTTCAACATTGGAACGTGCTCGATGGACTACTTCCATCTTGTGTAGTTGATTTTCTTGTACTTTTTGGTTACCCTTCAACTGTTCTTTTCATCATCGATCAACATAGCATTTGAGGGAGTTTCAATTGAAAAGGGTATTTATTTTATAAGCTTTATAAAGAATATTCTATATTAACTATATAACTTTTTTTTTGACACATTTTACAATGAGCTTGCTATAAATTTATTATGATATAGAGGTATGTTCCTTTTTCTTTATATTTATTGATTTGGTTTGGTATGCATGTTTGATAGATCATTAATTCAGGACTGATAATAAAACAAACAAATGTTTTAATTTTTTAAAATAGGTGTATTATATTATACATAATATTATGATATAGTGATATTTGCTACTATTTTTGATAATTTTTTCTATTGAAACCGAATCTAAATATTACTTCAATAATTTGTCATCCCTATGAAAAAAAATACAACTACATTATGAAGAGTAACTATTTTTAAATATTATGGTCATTCAATAAATTCAATAATTAAGATAAGATAAATAAGGGTATAAGCATGATGTGACGTTCCATTGTTTGTCTTCAGGGGTGCCATCCATGCATTAATCTATTACACATCCGTAGACATAATTAACCTGTTCTAAGATCTCGTGTTATTCAAAATTGACACTTTTATTGTCTTAAATTATTTAATAAGGTTATTTGAAGATTGAAATTCAAACACTTTTGGTCAAGGGACGTTTATATCTATAATTTGGATTAGGTCCAAATAGACTTTTTTATGTGATTTATTTTTTAACGTTAAATTGTGTACTACACTTCTTGGAATTTTGATTTAGTTTATTATTATTTTTCTATCATATTATCAAAGATTCACGATCTATTCTCAAAATTTTTTTGGTAATTACTCATAAGTCCATTATTAGTCATTAGATTATTTTATAGAGTTAAATTTAATTTCCTATTTGTATAAAATATTTTACAATATTTAACATAATAAATGTGTCAAATCATTAAAAGGTAAGAGTACCTATGTATTATTATCAATTGAAATATTTTAAAGAAATTTAATAATTTTTTAACGATACAAAATATTAACAAATTATAATATAAAACTTATTTACACTTCTAATGAATCAAAATTTTTTATAGGCATTTTTTGGTACTACGCAAGATGGGTTGGTAAAGGCCTAGCAGCAAACAAGTCCAAATGAGAAAAGAGCTAAGCCCACTAAATCACTAACCACATGAGCACAAAATGAGGTAGAAGCCCTTGGCTTGCTAAGGGACAAGTCCTGGCTCGCATAGCTAGCAACTCACTATACACGAGCTCGCATTGCCAAATGTGAGTTTGCAAGGTTCGTCCTTACTGATTGAAGGCTAGTAGTGGCTCAGACTAAAAGTCCTAGCACATGGACACAACATCATGCTCAGTAAAGAGCTCACCGAGGGTAAACCTGAAGCAGGGACCCTCTCAAACCAAGATTCGTGGGACTCGTCTGCAAGAAGTAGCATGTAGGACCCACCAGTAGAAAGTAATCTATGAAAGTCAATCAGCAGCCTGTAGAGACCATTTTGCAATAGTCTAGGCTGTGTTGTACATTTATTTTGATGTAAAAAAAATATAAATTATACAATTACAATTGTACCTTCCCTAGCCTCTATAAATAAAAGGAGTGAGATCACTATAAAGCTAGGCCTAAAAGAGACACCAAAACTCTGTATAAATTTCTCCAGATCAATAAAAGCTACCATGGATATAGGGACTGGTGCTACCTAATTTTGGCCGAACCACATTAAAAATCCCTCTATGTGTTGTTGTTCTTCCTCTCCATCTTTGTTAGTTCAACCCAATTGTAGTTTGAGTCCCAAAAAACTCTTCTAGTTAGCTGGATTTAAGACCGAGCTTGAATCCACTATCAACATTTTGGCACTATCTATGGGGACTCATTTGTCTTCTGGTTGATTCCTTATGTAGCTACAATGGTAAGAGGAAGAACCACCAGAGCTTTAAATGTTGTGGTTGATCAGCTAGAAGGTCATGTGTCTACAACAATCTCCTCCATCGCTCCTGTCATAGGAGTTGTCGTCGGCTTGCCCCCAGCTAGCTTTTATTAACTTATTACTATTGTTAATGGCATCGATAGAGCATAAACTTGGCTTCAATGTTAGAAAAGACTAGAAAATATGATGGGACAGTTGATTAAAGTAGTCACCATGTTCGTGCAAGCATAAGCTCAGGGACTACAAAGGTAGGCTGAAGTTGCTACCCTTAGAAACATCCACCACCAGCAGCATGCTAGATGTTTGAGCATAGCCAATCAAGAAGTTTCCTCAGGTCGCTGCTCACAAAAATAGACTTCAGATCACTATTTGCATGACCAGGAGAGCCAGAGGAACCAACAATCTTTCAGCCAATGATCTGGGGTACGGGACCCATTGCTGGAAGAGTTGTTTCAATAGATAAACTAGTTAGCGAAACATTTTCGAGCTTCAAATGATCAAACTCAACACGAAGAAAGGTCGCTATTCTCTAAAGAGACTGAGGCACAGCCCCTCCCTTTCAAGTTCAAAGTCCCCACAATTCCACTATATAATGGGGACACTAATCCTTATGACCATTTGGATGTATTTAATGTTCGAATGGATTTGCAAACAGTTGATCCTCTGGTTAAATGCTAAGTTTTCCTAGCTACACTTGGGAATATACCTCGAGTGTAGTTTAGAAGCCTTTTGGCTCACTTGATATGTAGCTAGGAAGAATACCAACAAAAGTTCATCATCTAGTACCAAGCATTGAAGAGGCAGCTCATGCCTTTCTGTCGCCTTGCGATGGTTTTTCAGCGTAAGCATGAGCCGCTAAAGGATTATATTGCCAAGTTTAAACTTGAAGCCAATTTAGTAGATAATCTTTTTGAGGAAACCATTTTGGCAATGATCTTTGTGGGACTCCACAAAGATGGGAAGCTATATAAAAGCCTGTACAAGTCCCTGGTAAGAGATCTAGCTAAATTTTATGATTGAGCTGCCAAACAGATCAGTTAGTGTTGATGGTAAAATTCGGTTAGTACGGAGGACCAGAACTTCAGTCAACCAGATGTGAGTTTCGGGAATCAATGCCACTCCTGAAGTGTTGTGGGAATACAACTGAGAGGGAGAAGATGAAATAAATCAGCCACACATTTAACGTGATTCAGCCAAATTCAAGCGGTACAGGACCTTACGTCCACGGCGGAAGTTTTATTGATATTGAAAAATTTACAGAGTTCCTGCTTACAAGATTGCCTCCTCCTCCCTCTTGCTAACAATGCAATCCTATTCATAAGGGAAGGAGTGGTTACATGCATTAATTGCTAGCTACAGTTGTGTTACATCAAATAAATGAGAAAAGATAATGAAAAGACCACATTC
>JANHAO010013553.1:0-15775 GCA_026873985.1 Saraca asoca
AAACCACTCCAAGGCTTTCCCTTCCAAATGAATTGTTGCCAATCCCAACATATTAGATTCCTCCACCCCATTGTACTTGAAAAATTGTTCTCACTTATAAAAACATCCACTAGGATTTTCCCCCTTAAATGTTGGAAAATTTAGTTTTGAAAAGTGCATTTGAGTGGATTCCAAACCCAAATTAAACCCAGTTCGTGGTTTAGTGAGAATGTAATCTCCACCTTCCAAAAATGTACCTAAACCCCCTAATTTCCCAGCTAACTGATCAATTTTGAGATTGATCGTTGTTATCATTCGAGATAACTCCTTCAACTCCATAGCTTGCTGGTCAGAAGTCTCCTTGAGTTGCTATACAGAGTCTTCCAAACATCAATGGTCTTGTGCTCTAGTCCCCTCTGCCATTTCAATGATGCCAGATTGCCTTTCTGATACCACTATAACAACTGAGAAGAAGAAGCACCAAATTTTGATAGAATAACTTAATTGTATTCAAAAATTTACCTCCCCTATAGCCAAACCCTTAGCTATTTAAAAGCAAGAGTTAATCGATTCCCCCCAAGCATTCAGCCATAATTTGCTAGCTACATTAAAGCAACATATCATAATTCCTAAAAATTAGCTTATTCAGAATTAACCCAAAATAAAACTTCCCTAAAATATCAAAGGATCATAAAGATCATAAGGATTGTTACAATTTCTTTTTACTTCTGGTCGCAAGAACATCCTTACCATATATATAAATACAAAATATCAAGTAGATCCATCATTACACATTAAGCATTTTCTAGAAAAGTAACTTTACATCAGTTAGTTCACACTAAACCATAAACTATATATAAACTATGTTTACAAAATAACTAAGCAAACACTTATAGTAACTAAACTTGGGTTAACTAGAAAAAGATGCAATCACTAACATTCTCCACCTTGAAGCTTTTTCTTGATACTCCAAGTTACAGATGAGAGATTCAAATCTTCCCTTGGGAAGTGGCTTAGTAAATATGTGTGCTAGCTGATCTTCTAAGTAGCAATGAACTAATTCAATGTCTCCAGCCTTTTACACTTCACGAATGAAATGATACCTCACCTTAATGTGCTTGGTCTTTCCATGACTCACTGGATTTTTTGTCATTGCTATTGTAGATTTATTATCACAGAAAATCTTTGTAGCTCCTAATTATTCTTGCTTCAGATCTTTTAATATGTTTCTAAGCCAAAAGGCTTGATTCACTTCATAAGAGGCAGCAATGTATTCTGCCTCAGAAATGGATTGAGCCACAATTTCTTGTTTTTTGGAATTCCTAGAAAATACAGCAAAACCAAGAGAGAAAACATAGCCTAAAGTGCACTTCATGTCATCACCTGAGCCAGCCCGATCACTATCCCAAAAACCAGTTAAATTAACATCAACATGAGTTTGAAACCACAATTCATAATCCACAATACCTTTAAGATATCTCAAGACTCTTTTTGCTGCACCAAATTGCATAAATCGAGATAAAAAGCTAGTTGCATACATAAGATCTGGCCTTGTAGCTGTTAGGTACATCAAGCTTCCAACCAAGCTTCTATATTGTTGCTTATTCGCTTTAGCACATCCATCTTCCTTGGGTAGCTTTTCATTTAGAGCTAAAGGTGTTGAGATAGCTTTGCAATGTTGCATGTTAAACTTCTTAAGAACTTCTTCTGTATATTTCTTTTGAGATAAGAAGACATCATCTTTAATTTGTGTTATCTCATGCTAAGGAAATAATTCATATAGCCAAGATCAGTCATCTCAAAGTGCTTCATCATTTCAAGTCTGAATTTTTGAATCACATTAGAATTGCTCCCAGTCACTTGTAAGTCATCAACATACAAGGATAAAATGAGAAAATCTTAATTTGCACATGTTTTAATATAAAGAGTAGGCTCACTTAGGCTTCTCACAAACCCTTGCTCAAGGAAATAATTATTAATCCAGCAATACCAAGCTTTAAGAGATTGCTTTAGGCCATAGAAGCCCTTTTTGAGTTTGTAAACATAGTCTTCTTTGTCATTCACCACAAAGCCTTCAAGCTAATCAACAAAGACTTCTTTCAAGTAGATGTTTAAGAATGTTGATTTCACATCTAATTGATATATCTTCCATCTTTTTTGAGCTGTCAATGCTATCAAGATTCTACCTATGTCATGCCTAGCAACTGGTGCAAATGTATCATAGTAACTAACTCCTACTTCTTGTGCATAGCCTTTAGTAACAAGTTTGGCTTTTAGTTTATTAATTAATCCATCTAGATTCAATTTTGCTTTGTAAATCCACTTGACCCCAATGACCTTTTTGTGATTAGGCCTATTGACCAATTCCCATATTTTATTTTCTTTTTCAATCACCTTCATCTCTTCACACATTTCTAAATGCCACTCCTTATGATGTGATGCATCATTGTAGTTGCTAGGTTCTAATGCAGCAAAATTACAACTCTTATATATCTCTGCAAAAGATTTTGTTTTTCTTAGATATGATTTAGATGTAGGTGAGACTCCTCTTGGTGAAGAGGCACTGGAAGAACAAGATGTTCCTGTTGAATTAATTTTAATTTTAATTAATTATTATTATGGATTAGCATTAATTAATTATTAGGACATTAACAAACTTAATTAAGTGATCAATACTAAGCCCAAAATAGATTAGGCCCTGGTTAATTGTGCATAATTTATGATAGGTTGGATTATACACAAGTCCATTGGGTAGAGGTCCCAACTTGCAGCCCCTTAGTAGTCAATTAGTTTCCTATCACAACATCGACATGAGAGAGAGGGAGTTTTATTATATATGTTAAATCTAAACCCTAAAAACATTAATGATTTTATCTCTTAGTTAGTTTTCTCCTTAACTCTCTCTCTCTCTCTCTCTCTCTCTCTCTCTCTCTTTGAATTATTGTGTACTAAGGGGTTTTATAGGTTGAATCTCTCTTCCTATAACTTGCAATCCTCAAACAATGGATCCTACTGCATCATCATCAAGTACACATTCATCTCCCAATATTTTTTTTAATACTGTTAGCAGTTCCCTCATAAGGAATGGTAGCTTCTAAATCTGAATTTATTGAAGCATTATCACCCTCTTCAATTTGTTGATGAAATTCATCTTATGGTGGCTGCACATTTAGTAGTAAATCTACTTTTTTCTTAACTTTGGACTCCTCCCAATTCCAAACTCTACCTTCATCAATTTGGACATTTCTAGTGATAATAATATTGTTTGTTTTGAGGTTATAGACTCTATGACCCTTGGTTTGAGTGCTATACCCCAAGAAAATGCCTCTTTCAACTTTATCTTCTAAGTTGGATCTTTTCTCAAAGAGAACTGCATATAACAAGGAGAAGAAAACACTTTAAGGTGTTTAACATTTGGCTTGTGCCCACTCCAAGCTTCTAATGGAGTTACACCATTTATAGCCCTTGTAGGAAGCCTGTTTTGAAGATACACAACAATGTAAACAACTTCTACCCAAAATTTCTTAGGCAAGTTCTTATTTGCAAGCATACAAAGTGCCATCTCCATTACAGTTCTATTTTTTCTCTCTAAAATTCCATTTTTCTCTAGAGTATATGGTGCTATCAGCTGGTGTTGAATGCCTCCAACTTCACATAGCTTGTTAAATTTTGAAGAGGTATATTCAGTGTGCCTCTATCAGATCCAATTGTTTTAATTTTGCTGCCACTTTCATTCTCTATTTAGGCCTTGAACTTCTTGAAAACATAAAATACATAGACTTTTGTCTCAAGAAGTGAACCTAAGTCATTCGAGTAAAGTCATCTATAAAGAGAATAAAATATTTATTTTGATTAAGTGATTCAATCCTAATGGGGCCACAAACATCCATGTGAACAAGCTCAAGCTTTTGCTTAGCTCTCCAAGCTTGTCAGAATGGAAAAGATTGTCTATGTTGCTTGCCAAGTTGACATGGTTCATAAACTTTTTTGCATTGCTAAACAAGTGGCAAGTCTCTAATCATGTTGTTTTGTTAGAGAAATCTTATGGAATTAAGATTATAGTGTCCATATCTCCTATATCACAACTATGTTTCATCAATTAACATTTTCAAAGTGTTGTTGGAAAGGTGCCATTAAAGATAAAAACTCTTATTTTGCATAGCTACTTTAGCAATTTCTTTATCATTAGGATTATATATAAAATAACAACCATGCTTAAATAAAATGGAATAGCCTTTAGTCACCATTTGACTTATGCTAAGCAAGTTTTGGCTACGTTTAGGAACTAAAAACAAATCTTTAATAAACATTGTACCTTTTCTGGTTTGAATGGCAACTATCTTTTTTACAACTATCTCAATCTGTCTCCATTTCCTATCTTGACAGGTACTTTTATTGATGGATCAAGCTCACTAAAAATGCTTGAATTTGATGTCATATGATTTGTACAGCCACTATCAATGAACCAGGTTTCTTTTGAGTCTTCTTGGCCTGATTAGGAGGCAAGAAAGAGATGATCTTCATTACTTTAAGATACATGAGCTTGTTGGCTTTGTTGTTGACCAGAGGATTGTCCATGCTTCAATCTATAACTCTTTTCTATATGCCCAAACATCTTGCAAAGTCTACATTATGGCTTCCTCTTAAACCAATAATCCTTCTCCAAGTGGTTTGTCATTTTACATACTCCACAGGGACCAAATTTTCCCTTTTTTTCTATCTAGTTCTTTTGAGCTTGAACCAGATTTGCTAGTTTTTGCATGCTTGTCAACATTCCATGACTTGTTACCCATTTGGCAAAAGAAAAAAAATGTTTTTATTTTAATTTAGAATGAAAGGCCCCATTAACTTGTGTAGAAATTCTTATATTCAACCTCTTTTTATATGATTCCCAAGCTCCAACCAGTTAATTAATAGTTAACTTGCTTAAATCATGTGTTTCTTCTATGGTAGCTACTTTAAGATCAAATTTTTTAGGCAAATTGATCAATATTTTCTCTAAAACTTTTTGATCATTTATTAAATCTACATAAAGCTTCATTTGGTTTACAACTTCTAGCAACTTAAAGTAATAATCACCTATAGTTTCACTATCTTTCATCTTTAAATTTTCAAATTTTCCTCTTAAAGTTAAGAGTTTGACCCTTGATACTCTTTTTGCAAAGTGCTCCAAGCCTATTTAGCTATATCAACATATGAAGTTCTTTTAAAAACTACATTTATGATTACTGATTGAAGAAAGAAGAGAGCTTTGATGTCCTTGATTGCATCCTCCTTCAATTTCTTCTTCTATTCATTAGTAAGCTGATCTACTTCTTTTAGTTTTTGATAACCGTCTTTGACAATGTCCCATAGTTCATGTGCCATGAGAAAAGACATCATTCTAATTGCCCAATAATCATAGTTTTCTCTTCCAAAAATTGGAGGTGCTAGAATAGAGATATTTGATTATGCCATCTTCAAATTTATCTTAGCCCCAAGGATTTTGCAGCTCGGATACTAGTTTGTTGGCTGTAAGATAAGAATAAAAAAGGAAAAATGTTGTCTTGATGCCAGTTTCAAAGTAAAATAGAAAAGAAGAGAGACATAGAAGAGTAATTGTAGGGGAGAAAACTGGAGTTTTCTAAAACTATAGAAAACCTTTTTCTTTTTCTATTTCTTTCTAGTTCTACTCACAAGAACATCCTTACCATATATACAAATACAAAATATCAAGCAGTGCCATATTACACATCAAGCATTTTCTAGAAAAGTGACTTTAGAACATTCACTTCACACTAAATTTAATCGTAAACTATATATAAACTATGGTTATAAAATAACTAAATAAACACTTAAAGTAACTAAACTTGGAGTAATTAGAAAAAGATCCCACCACTAACAAAGCATATCCGAAATGGGATGTCATTATCACTTATATGCTACCAGTTAGAGCCATCTTTTTGGAGATTCTTTTTAGCTTTATCTATGCTACTTTGTTCAAATTGGGTAGTGCCAAGGCTAGGTAATGTTCAAATGAATTTCTTTCTTTTGATGTTATCATTTGCAACATAAAATATAAATAAGCTAAGTAGATAAAGAAATGAAAATGAATGATTAATGGTCTTGGTGCATGGAAAATTTATTTTTTAAAAGGGTCATATCTCTCTCTCTCTCTTGAAAAACAAATGTTTAGGGAGACATTTCAATCCAACAAAATGGCAAACTTAAGACTTATTGGAATTTATGGATTGGATTTTTCTAAAGCATAAGATGCATTTTAAAGGGACAAGTAAGTCATCAGAACTATCAATAAGATAATCAAGGTTCAAAATTTGATAAATAATATATAAGTGAAAAAATAATTTTTAAAAATGTAATTATCCACTTCTTTAATTTTCTCATCAACAACAGTGATACTCCATTTTATCCTCTAAAGTACATATTACACTTTAAAAGAGTCAAATATGATATTTGCATAAGAATTTACAAATTACTCACTAAAGAGCATAGTAGTGAGGATTCAAATTCCATATAGTCCAAGTAAATTTTAAAAGGATGATATGATTATGGACCATTTACTATTAGCATGAAAAATCAAGTGCAAAAATTGTTTCTTAAAATGACATAATCACACATGGTTACTATGATATGAATGGGTGAGTCATAATCTATTTTCACATACAATGTTGATCGAATCTTTCAAATTTTGTTTCATGTATCACTAGTGCAAATGGAAATGACCTAGAGCATAAATTTTTTATTCTTTATCTCCTAAAATTTTAAGTCAAAGTATTTGAGTATCTTATCTGTCATATATTTCTTGTCAAAAAATTTGGTCTTCCATAATCAAATGCATTTACTTAAGCCCCAATCCAAGAGCTCATTTTAAATTAAATTAAAAATTAATATACTAATCAATTTAGGGTTTAGTCTTGGTCACAATTCAGTTGACCATTTGACCATATAGTATTATGGGTAAGGATTAAATCCTTTTTCCATCCTATTCCAAAAGATAAATCCTATTTGAACATATTAATATATTAGTAAGGATTTCAATTAACATGGCACCTTCATATTAGTAAATAGATAATTCTAGTTTTTAACTTATTCGTTTCCTTATTCATTTTATAAAAATACTTTGTTTTATGATTTCTTTCATGTTGACATATTCTAAAGTGATCACTAGTTCCAAGACGATAGACTCAGGTGCCGACCAATTCTAGTTGAAGAAATGACTACAGTAAGAACAAGGTCAGACCCAAAACCAATCAACCCATGATGTTCAGTCTATTGGCTTGGCCATAGAAATTGGCTAAACAAAGGATTTAGTGGGGTAACTGCCTAATCGACACATGACAAAAGGTGTGTCTAAGCATGCACAAACAATGTGATTGTAGTAACAGCCCAATGGGAATCTCGCTGGTCCTACCAATATATTGAAGACACGTGGTCACATATCATTGGTCCAAGAGACGACAATTGGCATGCTCAACACCTTTATATACCTACAAGTATCTCCTCTTGAGATCATCTTGACTACACTTACTGAAACTCCACTTGTATATACCATCAGAGCTTGCTTGGCGGACCATTTTTGCCATGTGCTACTGACTTTGTTACACCTATAGGTCATTTCCCAAATTTTCCTCACTTGCTGGTTAACTTCACCCCAAAAGGAGAGTTTCATTTGGCACCATTGTGGCTTTCCCGACCACCTTATGTGTCAACATTCTCACTTACACTCCTCTTGCACCCTGTCACCTGACGAATGCCGTCGTCATAAAAAAGTTTGGGATAAGCTCCATAGAGATCACATGATAGAAAATGCTTGGCCAATTATTGTTGAACTCAAGTGTGAAGCACTAGCAGAGTAGGTGCACTAATTATGAGATGAGTTGGAAGCTCTCTAATGCACTCAGTCATAACTTGCTCTACCTCTCCCACCCTATGGTCCTCTAAGTCTTATGTATTTTTGAACCCTAACAACTTCAACCATGCCAAGCACCACCTCTATGAGAGCAAATTTCCATTCTCACCACCCATCTGTCAATGACTTCCTGTACCCATCCACCCTTAAACCACCACTTTTTCCTCTTGCAAACCTTTCAAATCTACACTCCAGTTACTCTATTCACTTCCAAAATCTCTATTGCTTTGCTACATATAACCGAGTATCACCACCATGCATAGCATATAACCCACACACATGAGCCTTATGACCCACTGAACCCAATTATAGACCTAACTCAGGCCTCTAGGTAATTGTCTTCCTGCTAGGATGAGAACCAACGATTCTCAATGATTGTGATGGTTGCTCTATTGCCTACCCATTCCAAGGAACCAACTTACATTGACCTGTATGATGGCACAATGAACCCACAAGGTGTTTTGGGCCTCAATGTTACCAACGGCCACTTTGAATGTCATTATGTGTTGTGCATTTTCTACCACCCTTAAGAAAGTTGATCTGCATTCATTCACAACTTTGCCAAGGCAATCGATCGACAACTTTTGCCAATTGGCTAAGGCATTTTCCATGCACTTTGAAACTAGTAGGGTACCCAGGAAAACATTAGCAGCCTTAGTAAATTTCTAGTAGGGACATTGTGAAACCCTGAAGGAGTATCTTGCTTACTTTAATGCTTTCGCATTAGAAATACAAGACCTCAATAAGGGTGTGGCAGTGTACCAAATCAACTTTAAGGCTACACTCTAATCACTTTTCCCTCTCATTGGCTAAGCGACCTATTATTTCTTTATCAAAACTCTTAGCCTAATCAAAAAAGTACATTAATGTAAAAGAAGTGGAGCTCACCCAATGGTCAATCAAGTGTATACAATTTGATGGCTCACCTTCCTAGGATAGACTGCTTGAGAGGGAAAGGGAACGTTTTGGGGATTATTCAACAACTATGAGCTATTAAATGCACTAATAAGCTACCTTGTGGAAGATGTCAGAGTGACTAAATTGATAATATTTTCCCCAAAAAAAGGGCAAACGTTTCCCATAGCTGACAAGTCAAAATTTTGCAAATTCCACTAAGATTATGGGCATCACATAGATGATTATGTTACCTCGAAAGATGAGATAAAGGCACTCATAAGAAGAGGGTACTTGTTGAAGTACAAAAAGTTCTACTCAGAGGATAAAGAAAAGGAGGAAAGGGAGAAAGATTACTCCTTGTAACTCTATCGATCAAAAAACAAATAGATTGAAGCAACTTTACTTGTCTTGGGGATGATGGACACCATTGTTGGAGGTTTTGTAGGGGGAAATTTCAGGAATACCAGAAAGAGGCACCTCGAAATGATGATGGCAATTGAGGGGAAGAAAAAGAGAGAGCAATATGAGCTGATCTAGTTTACAAATCAAGATTTTGGACATATCGATCAAGATTGTGATGACTCGATGTTTATATCAATGTTAATGCATAATTTCATTGTCAGAAGAATACTTGTCAACTAAGGAAGTTCTACTAATATTTGTATTTACATTATGCTAACACTTTAAATATCCTTACAAGCATGTATAAATCTTACACAGTTGTACTAATTGGTTTCACAAGAGGATAGGTTCAAGTGGAGGGGGACCGTGACTCTTAAGTTGACTTTGGGAACTTGACCATTAATGAAAAAATTAGATGTTACCTTCATTGTAGCACCTATCATGTTGTTCTGGGAAGGCTATCTCTAAATCGAGTGAGGGCCATTATCTCCACTCCCCATTTGTTGATGAAGTTCCTAAAGGTTGGATTAATTAGGGAAGTGCAAGCCGATCAACAAGTTAACTAGAGATGTTACATGGTGAGTTTGGTCAAAACCCAAGAAGGAACTAGCGAAACAAAATCAATGATCATCAATGAAAAGAGTAGCGAGTGTCAAATGGTAGACTCGACATTACTTGATGTTTGACATGATAATCCTCCTTGTCGACTAGAGCCAAGTTCAGATATGGAAAAGTGTAGATTTTTGGGGAAGACGATGAAGGGATAGTCAAAATTGGGATGAAATTAGAGGAAACAAATAGGGACAGATTAGTGAAGCTTTTGCAAAATTATGTCAAAGTGTTTGCCTAGACACCCACCAACATGCCCAAGATTGACCAAGGAGTAGCTTGCCATAAATTGTCAATTAACCCAAGCATGAAGCCTATACAATAGAAAAAGAGGAACCACGACCCTGAGCGATAAAAAGTGATAAGGGAAAAAGTGGAGAAATTATTGAACGTAAGATTCATCAAGAAGTCTCACACACCACCCTGTTGGCAAATGTGGTCTTAGTTAAAAAGGCCATAAAGGGATAGAGGATGTGTGCAAACATCACAGATCTTAACAAGACATGCCTTAAAGAATCATATCTACTCCTAAACATCGATCAACCAGTGGATAGTGTAGTAGGATTTGAGATTCTCAGTTTCGGGGATACGTTTTTAGGCTACAACCAATTAAGAATGCACCTCAGATATGAGAATAAAACAACATTCATAATCAATCAAGGGACCTTTTACTATAAGGTTATGCCATTCAAGTTGAAGAATACAAGAGTAACATATCAAAGGATGATGAACAAGGTGTTATTAGAACAAATAGGTAGGAGTATTGGGGTTTATGTGGATGACATGATAATCACGTTGAGGAGCTCGGAGCAGCATTGGCTAGATCTAGAAAAGACATTTCAGACCCTAAAATAGTTTCATATAAGATTGAGCATGAAGAAATGCATGCTTGGGATAAAGGTAGGAAAATTCTATGGTTTCATGATAATAGAGTGGGGCATAGAGGCCAAACCGTCTAAGTGCTAGGCTATAATTGACATGAGGAGCCCACCGATTATAAAGGAGGTGTATAGGCTCAATGGGAAGGTCATAGCCTTTACACATTTCATGTCCAAGTCGGCAAATAAACATACTTCTTTCTTTAAGTTGCTTTAAAATGTCAAAAATTTTGAATGAACTAACAACTACAAAAAATACTTTCCAAGAGCTAAAAAAGTATCTGGCCACACCACCCATACTTACTTGACCAAAGCTAGGAGAAACAATATATTTATACCTAACAATAACCATAAAAGTGGTAAGTTTAGTACTCATCCAAGAAGTTAAAGGAGAACATAAATGGTGTACTTCACAAGTCATACACTACATAGAGCCAAAATAAGGTACCAAAAATAAAGAAGTTAGCCTTCACCTTGCTATCAACATCCGGGAAGTTAAAACCTTACTTTCAGAGCCACTAAATTATTGTTCAACCAGATGCTGTGATTCAACAAGTCCTGCAGAAGCTCGATCTGGTTAGTTGATTAGTGGCTTGGCTAGTAGAGTTATTAAAGTATGGACTCATTTACGAAGCAAGGAAGATGGTAAAAGCCCAAGCACTGGCAAACTTTGTGATAGAGCTAACAAAAATGGTAGAACCTTGAGTTAGAAAGCCTAATACAGACACTCTATATAAATAGTTTATTGAATGGAAAAGCCAGTGGGGCAGAAGTGATTTTGTAATGACCTATAGACTTAGTCTTAGAATATTCATAAAAATTTGACTTTAAAGTAATAAACAATCAAGCAGAATAAGAAGTGCTGATAGATGGGCTGAAACTAGCAAGAGAAGTGGGGGCACGATCACTGAAAGTCAAAAGTGATTCTCAGTTAATAATTACCCAGGTTAAGGGAGACTATAAAGTAAAAAAGCCAACACTAGCAAGAAATGATAGAATGACAAGGAACTTGCTTAAAGAGTTCAATTTCAAGCTAGCAAGAATTTCCAAGGAAGAAAATGAGAGCACAGGCACATTGGCCAAATTGGCTAGCACTAAAACAATAGTGAACAACAGAACTATAATTCAAGAAATGTTGTAATCCCCTTGTATAGATGAAGTAATGTGCACAAAGCAGGAGGAAACATGGTTAACCCCAATCATGGCATTCCTAAAAGAAGGATGGTTACTAGAAGATAAAAAAGAAGCTAAGAAGGTTGAGGTAAAAGTAACACATTTGTATAAAAAGGGGACAATTATATAAGAAGAGTTTTTCCTTTTTGTCACTAAGGTGCCTCCAGCCAAGCAAAGCTAATTACGTTCTAAGAGAAATTCATAAATGTATTTATGGGTCTCACTTGGCAACAATGATGATTGTATTAAAGGTCATTCATTTAGGTATTTTTGGCCTAAAATGAAAAAAAAAAAAAAGAAGCCTTAGAACTAGTACAAAGATGTGAAAAGTGCCAAAAATTCATAAAGGTTCAAAGACAGCCTATACTAGATAAGATACCCATCTTTGCTCCCTAGTCATTCAACCAATGGGACATACACCTGCTAGGACCGTTCCTAGTCACTTTTAGTTAATTAAAGTATGTTGTGGTAGGGGTTAATTACTTTACCAAGTGGATAGAGGCTAAACCCCTTACAACCATAACCTTAAATAACATGCAAAAGTTTGTTTGGAAAAATATTACTTATAGGTAAATTTTCTAAAAAAAATGAGCTTTGACAGGAGAAAATTGCTAACATCTCTTTTCATGTATGGCCTTTTTATAGTGATCATGTCCAATAATGGAAAGCAATTTTCCAGTGATGGTTTTCAACACTTCTGCCAAGGTATATTCATAATTGTGCATCCATCATGAAAGCATGAATCTAACATGTCTTCCGGTGAAGGTTAGGGATTAAGCAAAAGTTCACTTCCGTTAAGCATCCCTAATCGAATGGGCAAGTCAAGTTGGCAAATAAGATCATATTGGAAAGACTACAAGAAAAGATAAATGAAGTTAAAGGAAAATGGGCCCAAGAGCTGTGAGCATTCTGTGATCTTATAAAACCATTGTTCATTTTGCCACCAGCAAAACTCCCTTCATGCTCACATATAGGGGTGAAGCCATGCTTATTGTAGAACTTAGGTAGCACTTTGATTGAAAAAAGTAGTATAAATGACAAGAAAATGAAGAGAGAAGAAGGGAAGAGGTAGACATGTTAATAGAAATAAGAGATACAACTCAATTCTAAAATGAGCACTATAAGATAAAAATCACCAAAGTTACAAATAGAAGAATAAGAAACAAAGAGTTTGTGAGAGGAGATCTATTCCTTCAACTAGCAGATGGACCATACAAGGCAATAACAAAAGGAAAGTTAGCACTAACATGGAAAGGACCATTTAAAGTATAGGGAGAGCCTATCAAATGGAGCTTTCCATTTAGAGACTATTCAAGGGAAGCCCCTTCCTTAAACATGGAACATATTGCACCTGAAGCTATATCATGTTTAGATTTGATCGCTACAAATGAAAAATCATGTATCCAAAATAATGAAATGAAAGTGAAAGACTACATCATATACATTATTCAAAATCGAGTAGACCCCTCGTCACTTATAAAGCCTGAGCAGATTTTTTGGCACTAATAAAAGCTCAAGCAAACCCTTTAGCACTTATAAAGCCTAAGTAGATCTCTCATTGATTGCTATGAATGAAAAATCATGTATCCAAAATAATGAAATGAAAGTGAAAAACTACATCACATATGTTGCTCAAGACCGAGCAAACCCCTTAGCACTTATAAAGCCTAAGTAGATTTCTCATTGATTGCTATGAATGACAAATCATGTATCCAAAACAATGAAATGAAAGTGAAAGACTACATCATATATGTTGCTCAAGATTGAGCAAACCCCTTGGCACTTACAAAATTTCAGTAGATCCTTCAACACTGATAAAAGCTCAAGCAAATCCCTTGGCACTTACAAAGCCTGAGTAAGTCCCTCAATGCTTATAAAGCCTGAGTAGTTCCTTTAACACTTACAAAGACTAAGCAAATACCTTAGCACTAATAAAAAACTAATCAAAACCCTCAATACTAATAAAAGACTAAACAGACCTCTTGGTGCCAATAAAAAGTTAACAAGCCCCTCAACTTTAGTAAAAAGTACATGCAAGGTGAAGCTCTCAACATTTAAGCACAAACATAAAATAAGCGACAAAGCAAAGCTTGTTAATGACCTAGATGATTGAAAGGTCGATAAAAAAATAGGAGAAAGAGAAGAACAATAAATAAGAGGGCCTATTGGAGGCCCAATTGATTAGAACACTCATAGCACAAAGAAAACAAAAGCCATATAGCAAGGTATATAAAGGATAAAGGCCCATTGGAGGCATAAGCACAGAAAAATACTATACAATGGCTACTCAATAGTTAAAACTTCATAAACAAATTCATTAATATGATCGATTGACCTATTCCATAGATATAAAAAAAGAGAAAAAAGGAGAAAAGTGCAATAATAGTAATCAAGGCCTCAGAGAGCTATTCTTCCTTTAGCTCTTCTAAAATCTACTCCAAGTGCTTATCCCCATTGGCCTTGGAAAGGTTGTACATATTGGCTTAGTAATATACACATATGGCATTAGAAAAGCTACTCCCCTTGCCCTTAGAAGAACCTTTAGAGGAATTACTTCCCTTTTTCATGGATAGCACATTGGTACATTGGGCAAGGGCTTAGGCTGATCGATGGACAAGAAATTATTGGCAACATCAACTGCCTGCGATGCTGACTTAAGCTACATAGTTAATGGCACAATAGGCTTATGCTTGGCTTGAGCTTGGGCACAAGTTTTCACCAGCTACTTAAGGACCATCTTTAAGTGAAGGATTTCCATTATGTCTTTGTTAAACTAATAGTCTAAAAGCAAAAAGGAAATGAAAGATAGTAAGGGTAGAGTAAACAAGCAAAGCTAAAGTAAAAATACTGATGTCTTAGATATGGCCCTAGAGAAGATAAACAAGCACAAAAGACATACTCACCAAGGAAAAATCATCCCTGTTGATGCAATTTGAAGAAAATAAAGTAGAGAAAGGAAGCTAAGAAATAAAGGTAGAAGCAATGTAGAAAATTTACCTATAACAAAAATGGTGAAGCAGTTGGAAATCGTGGAGAAGTAAAAGAAAATATAATAGATTGCAACAGTAAGTTTGGAATTTTTGAAAGCAAAGTGTGGCATGGATGCAAAGTTGCTCAAATTGATTTTTATAAAGAATAGGGAAAGATCCAACAACTGGGATAGATGGAGATGAATGGTTTACATGGTGATCTTCACCACAGCATGACCTTTACGGGTCCTAAGATCCCTTGGGAAAACAAGGGTTATCATTGTTGGTACTGGTAACAGCTTGCCTAGGGAAATGAAAAGTCACTGGGTAGGCCAACCATTTGCACCCGCTAAGGGGGAAGGGGGCAAATGACATAACCTAAAGTAACCACTAGTCATAAGATGATTAACCTAGGTTAATCAACTAAGACCAGTTAAGGTCTAACACAAAATTGATTAACCTATAATGTTCGATCAATCAGCTTAAGCATAAAAGTTGGCTAAACAAAGGACTTTACAAGGTAACAATCTAACCAACACATGACAAAAGACATGCCCAAGCATGCACAAATAATATGACTATAGAAACCACCCAACAGGAATCCTGCTAATGCTACCAATATGCTAAAGACACATAGCCACACATCATTGATCCAAGAGCATGACAATTAGCACACTTAACACCTATATATACCAACATGCATTTCCTCTCCAAATCATCTTGACTACACTTACTGAAAGTCTACTTGTATACTTACCTGGCTATCAAAGCATGCTTAATGGACCATTTCCACCATGTGCTTCTAACTTTGTTGTGCCTACAGGTCATTTCCCAACCTTTTCTCACTTCATCATTTAGCTTCACCTAAAAAGAGAGTTTCACATGTGCACGCCACAACAAAGCACAATAATTGAGTGATGAGTTTCTTACTTAAACTTGAACTAATGAGAAAAAGATGG
>JANHAO010013554.1:0-15783 GCA_026873985.1 Saraca asoca
TGGTTTTGCCTATGTGTATGTTGAAATTTTATGCTACAAGTGGAGGTTATAGTTTCTATGAACTGAAACTTAGATGAGTTAGTTGTAAGCATAGGTTAATTGGTTATGTTACCCTGTAATACCTGCTATTAGGTAGGATGAGGAAAAAACATTAATACGAGTGGAAGAAAGGGAAGTAGTAGCTGTAGGATAGTTGGAGGATGCATCCTTTTATTGAACCTGGCCAAGTGGCCAGCTTTGGGCTGGGAACTAGAAAACATTATAGCAGAGACCAAGGAACCCTCTAGTAGGCATTAGTAGCTTTTGTTTAAGTAGCAGTAACATAACATATGGTAAAATGTCTAGAAACACTGATAGTAGCGAAGTTCTTATTAGAAATCATGTTTAGTTGTCAATAAATATTGTGTGATGGCAAGTGGCCTGCTGCATGGGTGTAATGGCCTAGGGTATGGTAAGGGTATGCTGGACAAATGACCAGTGTGCTCGTGTGTATTGGCCTAATAACCAATAGGTAGTTAATGAAGTGGATATTCTACTTTTGCAAGAGCAAATTGAGGAGATCTTGTCCCAAGACCCTTCATTGCAATCTCAGGTCATGCCACAAGATGATACCATGGCAAAGGTATTTGGGAAAGAGCACTTCAGACTGGGTCGAGGTTTGGGCTTTGAACCATCCCTTTCAAATGTGTTTGAAAAAGTTTCTTGGCAGTTCAATGACATGACATTCAATAGTCCTAGTTTTAATGAAGAGGTGCAGGCAAGATTCCAAAGTTTGGAGGTAGAGTTGACTTTTGAACATGAAAGGTGATTGGCTATGGAGAGAGTGTTAGCATCAGTTTTTCAAAACATGTTTAGGATAGTGCCTCAAAAAATTGCCAATTTGATAGCCCACCTTCCACCAGTAAATTTCTACTTTTCTCTCTACTCGTTGATGATGAATTGACTATGTTTAATGATTGTTGCTGATGAATTAGCTATATTTGTTACTACTATATTTACTACATATAAATCATAAGTTAATATTAATAAATACAAATATATTAAATAATTTAAGAAATTGCCAAGAAAGCTTCTCACAACTTAACCAAAATATAATTTTTATAGACTCAAACAGAATTGAACCTACAAGTACATCTCCTTGTCCATAATCACAAAGCTGGCCCCATAGGTTGTTTGGTGATGAATTTAATTCCTTTTCTGCTTACCAAGAATGAAAAGGTGCATTACATGTAGTGGGGGTAGTAAAGTACTATGTGTTTATAATGCTAGCCATGGTGGGGTTTTGAAAAAGGAAAAAAGATACTAATGAAACTAACAAAATGAAAAGGGGATGAAAGGATAAAACTGCCTATTAAATCATATAATATAATTTGTTTATAGTTAATAAATTTAGTGCCATTACACATTAACATAATAATTTCGCACTTGTTTCGAAAGAACATTTTTAAAATTGACAAATTTTGTTAGCTATAATATAACAAATAATTACAAAGAATGAAACATTATGTTTATAAAGAAACTACCTTTGCTCTTGACATTGGACAATTAACCACACTCATCTTTTGCTTTTCTGCAAAATCATTATTTGCCGATTTCAATTCCAACATGTGAACCTAAAAATCTATTTCTCTATAGCTTCATTAGATTGGCAAATTATTCTCCTTCCGATGATGATATAGGAATTATGTGGCCATTGTGTAGTTGCAAATCTATTAACACCTGGTTTATGTACTCAATAAAGAAAAAATCTTCATTTATTTTAGAAACTGAACCTGAAGATTGGAGAATATGGCATTCCAAGCTCTTAATTCTCAACTTTGGATGTGTTGCAGTTGCATGAGCTTAATCCGTTGCTAGAACTGAATAATAGAATCAATTGAGACAATTAAAAGTGATAGAATTAATTGAGACTATTAGTGGCATATTGCCACCTAAATGCCATGTTATTCCATTTGTTTAATTGAAGTTGCTTTTTGTTCAACAAAATAGTGTGGACTTTCTAAATTGAATTTTCTCAAAGCTCTTATTTATCCATAATCAAAGTAAACTTTCCTGCTTGCTTATGTCTTGAAATCTCTAATTTTCTAGATTTGACTTTTTATATATATAATAACTTGATCTAATTTTATTTTATAGTTACTAAATACAAGAAATGGACATGTCACAGATGCAATGCCCTCTTCATCTGCTAGTTATGACATACCAGCTTGGTTTCTTCCTTGTCATTGTTAAACTATGTATACACTTGTTTAATTCTAATGTTTGACAGATACGTTTAAATATTTATTATTAATACAAAATTTGTGCTCAGTTTCATTTATTTAAAATATATGTATTTATTGTAAATTATTTTTGTAACAGGTTAATAGATATAGAAAAAATTAAGACGAGGAAAAAAATTTGAAACACTGCATTTAGCAGTGATTTTTTTTTTTAATTTCTAAAAAACTACCATTAAATGCAATGAAACCACGGCAAAAAAAAAAAATTAAAAAAAAATTCTAGAAAATCACCGCTAAATGTAACATAAATCACTGTAAAAAATAATTTTTTTGAAAAAAATTTCAAAAAATCACTGCTAAATTCAGTGGCATCCGCCACCAAGAATAATTTTTTTAAAAAAATATATATGTAAAACGGCTGTCAAATGTAGAATTAACTATTGCAAAAACAAATTTTTTCAAAAAAATTTCTAAAAAACTGCTATTAAATGCAGTGGCAATCGCTATCAATAGCAAATTTTTTTTGAATATCTAGAAAATCACCGCTAAATTTAGAAAAAATCGCTACTGTATTTACTTTTTCGATTGTTTTTAAAATCATCGCTAATTACAAAAAAATTCATCGCTATGCACGCCATTTCTAGCGGTTACAGAAACTACTGCTAAATACAAAAATAACCATTGCTAATACTTCCTGACTCATATATCTATGATGGTTCTAAAAATCACCACGAAGGATATTAATCACCGCTAAATACATAAAAAAAACTTCCACTCAAAGCAAATTTTTTTGTAGTGTTTGTTTCTAATGTTTTAACTTATTAAATTATTTTAGCAATTATTATAAAAAATAAATAGTTTAATAGTTATTAATTTTAGTCATTATTGTAAAAAATAAATGGAAAAATAATTTATTTATTTTCTCATAATAATTTAATAAGTTAAAACTTTAGAGACAAATAAATATATCTTTTCATAATAATTACTAAAATATAAAAAAGGAAAAAGAAAAAAGAATGCATACTTATAAAAATTTTAAGTGTAAATAAAACTAGAGCATTAGTTTTAATTTACTATTAATTTAAAATTTATTTAAATAAAACTACAACATTGGTTTTAATTAACTATTAAATAACTACAATGCATTTAATTTACAAAAACTAAGTTTATAAGTATATGTAGTCATATAAATTATAAGTGCAATAACTAAACACACGTTTTAGATTTTTTGTCATGAAATCTAATATTCAATTAATACACACTAAATATCAAGTCTAATAAGGATGACGTTTTATATATACTACGATAAATTCAGGAAATGGTATAAAAAATAAAATAAAATGAGTGATGATGACAAATAAACTATTTTAAATTATAGGGATTTAATTTCAAATTTTTGTAAATTTAGTCAATAGACTGTTTATCACGTCACTAAGAATTGACGAAATCTTAATAGTAACGACATAATTAAAAATGATTTTAAATTATAAGAATCCAATTTAAAATTATAAATGCAAATTTAAAAAAAATGAAATTATAGGAATTCAGAATGCAATTTAACCAAATATTAAATATGATAGAAATAAAATATTAAATAAAATGTGAGAATTTAAATGCAGATCAAGAATTATTCTATTCGAAAGTGTTAAACACCGGTAACGTTATCTAATACACTGGAGGTTTAATTAGAGAATTAAGAAAATAAGGGGTCAAAATAGAAGAAAAGGAAATAAAATATTAAATATAATAAAAAAATAATAATGCATTCCCTTCTTTCTATGTGCTCTATATTCATGACTGTTAGGTTCATGAGAATATTTTCATGAAATACATATATAACACAAAAATAACATAAAAAATCAGCCCAGAACTGGCTTGGTTTGTAATCTTACGAGTCATATGTTAAACCAGATTTCCAACATGAAAAAACAATTCCCCCTCATCTTCAAGTGTGATCCAACCAGACACAGATAACAATACCAACTAATTGAAGTAAGTGAGGCAGTGGCAGTTGGCGTTGTTACCATAAACTGGTTGATAAAACCAGTGGTCAGTTTCTGTTCAATCAACCAAGCCACTCTCCTTATATATTATTGCTGCAAACGGTTTTGCTCTTCATTCTATCTCAAAGCACTATCTGACAGCTTCAGCTTTCAACATGGAGTTTCCTGTCCTATCCATCTTTACTTTTCTCTCAGTAAGCTTTCCCAGATCCAACTTGAAGCACCCTTTTGAAGGAAAAAAAGAAGTTAAAAGCTATGTTCGTATAAATACGTCTGAGTCACGTCCACTTCTATAAAAAGAAGTGGAGACGTGTCTTTGACGTGTCGTTAAAAATGTGTCTTTTACCAGGGCTACTGTTGAAAACGTTTGTTTTATGATACCAAAATCATACAAAATTAATGAGATTTTGGTTTTTAATGTAAAGCAGCTAATTGCTCTTGTGGTGGTTACTCAAGCTGTTGTTTTGCCTCCTCAGCTTTACTGGAAATCCATGCTTCCCACTACTCCAATGCCAAAAGCCATCAAAGATCTTCTACAATCTGGTTTGCAATAGAAATTTGAGGCCACCTGATTGCAATTTAATTTTCTTACTTATATTACTTATTATATGTAGTATAGATATTACTGAAAAAAAAATGAAAGTATGCTAAATTATGTGAGTTGAAAAAGATTAAAATTTTGGTGAATGAGTTAATCTGACATAAAAAGTTTGGTTAAATCACGAAGTTGATATTATTAATGCATTACAGTTCATCTAAGAATTCCTTGCTTAAGAACGGCAGCTCTTTAAACCTTGAAACATGAGGTTCCAAAGTTTTAAAATTATAAAAAGCTTTCCCATATACATTTTTGAATTTAAATTTAATTTTATAAATCAGTTTTATACTATCATTCATTCATGTATTGATATATAATTAAATAATTGTTAACATTCCTTTAACTATTTTTTAACGATGTAACATATTTTTATCATAGTGTAAAAAAAAATTACACTAATATTTTCATAAAAACTTAATTACAAAATATTTTCATAAAAACCTTCCGAATTTATTAATTTGTCCCTTTCAACAACACCAAAGCTACTTTCTTTTATACTTTTATGTAATTTATATATTTTGTATAACTTAAGTTAAATTAGTCATGTTTATTTAGAAAAGTGAAAAACTTACTCCACAGTGAATGTGAGTTTTACGCAACCTTTGATCCCTATGGTAAAATTCATAAAAGGATTCAATTACAAAGGTGAAGAGGTTAGTATAGTAGTAATAATTTTTTCATATTACATGTGACACAATTTGAATAAGAGTATATTATATTATTACTATAGTTGTAAAAAAAAATGAAAATTATGAGGGTGGTTGTGGGATGACATTTGTGTTCTTAATTGAAATTGAAATTGAAATGGAATAAACTTGCATGCAGATTGGATGGAAGACGGAAGGACATCCGTAGATGTGGGAAACGGTGGCGTAAATGTAAAAACGCCAGGACGCGGCACCAGCGTCAACGTCGGAGCTGGCTACCATTCGCCATTCAATTACCTCTATGCCGCTTCCCAAACTCAATTACACGATGACCCAAACGTGGCCTTGTTCTTCCTGGAAAAAGAATTGCTTCCCGGCACCCAGAAGAACTTGCACTTCACCAAGACCTCAAATCCAACCTCACTCTTCTTGCCTCGCCAAATTTCCAAAAAAATACCCTTTTCATCGAACAAAGTATCTGAAGCACTGAACAGGTTTTCAATCAAACCCAAATCTCAGGAGGCTGAGATTATGAAGAAAACAATAAAGGAGTGTGAGGAGAAAGGCATCAACGGAGAGGAAAAGTACTGTGCGACGTCGTTGGAATCCATGGTTGATTTTGTCACCTCCAGGCTTGGGAAAAACTTGCAGGCAATTTCTACAGAAGTGGAGAAAGAAACCCAGTTGCAGAAATACACAGTAACTCTTGGAGTGAAGAAGCTGGCTGGAGATAAAGGCATTGTTTGCCATAAGCAGAATTACCCATATGCTGTTTTTTACTGTCACAAAACAGAAACTACAAGAGCTTATTCTGTGCCTTTGGAAGGTGCTGATGGGATGAAAGTTAAAGCAGTTGCAGTTTGTCACACAGACACCTCAGAATGGAATCCAAAGCATTTGGCCTTCCAAGTGCTCCAAGTTAAGCCAGGAGCTGTCCCAATTTGCCATTTTCTCCCTGAGGATCATGTTGTTTGGGTTCCCAAGTGAAAATCAGTATATTGATTCCTCAAAGTTAAATCCATTTTGTTCAATTATACTATCTTTTAGAATAATAACTAGGTAGTTTCAATAGCACTTGGCTATAGAACTTAATCCTGGTACTTGAATATTTATGTAATTCCTTTTATGGTATGTTTTGCTTTCCTGTGATGTATTTCCATTTCTGCTAACATACGGTATAATTAATGAAGCTTTTTTTCATCATCCTTGTCATGGGAATATTGTTAACACTATCTTAGTAGTGTTATTATTTATTATATTCGAGTAAATATTTTTTTTATTTCAATGAAATTTAATTTTTTTTATTTTCATCTTTGTAAAATATTTTTTATTAATAATCTATCGGAACAAAGATAAAAAAAAATTAAATTTACAATTATAGATAATTATTTTATAAAAAATCCTATTGAATTTTACACATAAATTGGAGGCAGGGGCGAAACTTCTCTGTGTCTCGGTCTCTGAAGTGACTTTAATTACTCCAAATTTTTAGACATTAAAAAATTTCTCATAGATTATACTTTGAGATTTTACACTTTTACAAACTTAGTTTCCAAAAATTTCAATTTTTTACATAAATACATATTATTTATATTTCAATCCCCTCCTTACATTTTATTTAGTTTTCTCTGATTAAAGGGAATCACAAAATTTTAGCAATTTTTTTTTTTTGGGTAAGAATTTTCAAACCCTATGATTTGCTCTGTTATTCTTTGATTTAAAATAAGTGATTAGGAGGTTCAATTTTCATTACAACATGGACAAAAACACGCGTCATGAAATTATTTAACAGTGGAACATGTCTCTGGTGACACACTCTCACTTCAGATTCCAAATACTATACTGGGTTGAAAACATATCACATGGAACTTTGTGCAATTTACCCTTAAAAAATTTGCTACTTTAAGTTTTTCCTCAAGCTGAACAAATCCATAAAAACTTTTCACTTTCACACACATATTATAAGTGGCATTGAATGACATTCAAAAAGCCTAAAGTCTGTTTTTTTTCTTCCTACAAAAGTTCAAAAGTGCTTTCCATATAATTTCTTCCGTACTCAATAAAATAATAAGAATTTTCTTTTGTCATAACATTCCATATCATATATCACATTCTTATTCAAATGTACATCAATTGCATTTTTTTTAAGGTAAATTAATGATACATAAATATGTTTCAAGCCAAATTTTTTAGGTAGGAAAGTTTTAACTCTAAAATAGATTTTCCACGGAAAATAGGTGAGATTCTAATCTTCTAAAAAATTTGTGCAAAACAATATAATTGCAAATAATAAAGAAAAGGAAAAATTTTCACTCCAAATATTCGTGACTTACATTAAAAACACAGAATGAAGCATAAAATTACAAGCTTGAAGTGAGAAAGTTCCTAAAAACTATGAAGATCGGCAAAGTGTTAAATTATGTAGCAGAGTGTCACAGAATATAGAGTGTGTTTGAATTATTTTTTGTTTAAATTGCCAAAAATTTATCCTCATTTAGTTTGTCAATGCCTTATTTATAAGAACCATAGGCAATTTTCTTTAATAACTGCTTATAAAAATTGATTCCTATAAAAATGGACACATAGTTTAAAAAGAAAAAAGAAAAGAAAAGAAAACCAAAAATAGAATAAAAAATAGTGATGAGATAACCATAAGGCAACTACTTCCAATGTGTCTAGCATATGTGTTTACTTCGCTTGCATTTATTAATTGCTCATTTATTTATTTTTTGCATTAGCCTTTATTTCTCTTTCGAGTGTGCAGTCAACTTACTTAGGAAATTTTACAAAAAGTGGGTAACAGAAACCCCTTATTTTAGTTAGATTGTTTAACCTTGAGTTAAAATTTTGACGCATTCAGAAATTTTAAGTCAAAATTTGACATTTGAATTAAACTATGCCCTCGTAGTATTGACTCAAGTGCTCTATGCCTTACTATGCCAACAACCAACTGTTTAACCAACTTGTGACCTTTGAACTACTACATGACACACAGAATCGCTCCCTAATGATTTTACAAGATCTTTAATTAGCAATGATGATAGTTATACCTCCAAGCAATCAAAACTATTTTTAGGTGTCTTTTCGAGGCACTTCAAAGCAACCATCCCTTACCTTCCATTTTAAGGGACTTATTAAACTTCTAGAGCTATTTGCTTTTATTTTCTTATATTACTTCAAATTTCTTTTAGGATCATTTGTGTGAACTCATTTTTCCTCTTTCAATCCTTATTTCTTACCAGAACATGGCCACTACTTCAAGCTATTCCTTTCAAGTATCTAGAGCCATTAAAGTTCTGGATTCCTATTCAGAAATACTTTTCATTCTTCAATTTATGGTATTCATCCCCTCTATTGAGTTTGATGTCGGCAAAAATGAATCGCCAGTTTTCTACCTAGGTTCTTTTTCCAATGGAAAACTAAACATGGATTTCTTGTTTTTACACAAATGTTTGTTATTATCTAATATCATTCCTATTACCTTATGGGTGTTTAAGAATGTTAGGGTTTTCAGGAATTTTCCAAGTCTTACCTTAGCCTATCAAAACTAGTTACTTGAGTCTAGTCAAATAAAGAACTTCTTTAGAAAATATTAGGCATCTTTGATGCAATCCAACTATCTTGGTTTTCCTTGAAATGCATCCTTTTAGTAATAGGGGTTGCTTAGTGTTTCTAGTCTCCTTCCACCAATTCTCCAAGTTCCTTATAGCATGATAGGCCTTTCTACCTTTGATGTTACAATTTTACTCGCTTAAGGTCAGATGGTGAAACTATATTGGCTTCACTTTCTCATTCTACTAAAAGTTTTTGACAACTCGTGCCTATCTTAGTAAAAAATTCCGCTTACTCAACATTTTTATTAACATTCTAAGGGTCTCCTAATTCTCAAATTTTTGATAGTGAACATATCATTTTTTTTTTAATTCTATTGGCTTTGTAAGCATCTTTTTTGTGTATCATTATTGAAAATTGCCTCTGTCTATTATATTTCATAAAGGCCGGTAGTTAGCCTTAAACACGTCTGTGCTAACTAACTTTTTCAAAAATATCAACCTAGTTGTAGACCATCTTAGGAATCACGATTCTATTTCTAACTTTTTGAATTTTTTAATTATGGTTAACTGTGACCTTGCAAGACAATTTTCATTTTTCAAAAGATTTTGACTCAAAATATAAAAATTTGTCATACAATTCTAAATTTTTCCATACCTCTTAAGTTAAATCACTAGGGTCATAATCACTACAAGAATTATTCGACAATTTCTTTTGCATTTTTTATTCCTTTAACACTAACCATTCTTCTCAATATCTATCAATGTTCTCTCCACGATCTTATAGCCCAATTTTGTTTACTTCTGACCCAAATCCACTTAACCCCAATAGTGTCAAAATTTGCCTAAATTCTTGTGTCCTCAATATTTATTTTTTGGTCTTCCTTAGGAGTCGGCTTCAAGGGTCGAACTCCTTCTGTCAAACACCTTGGCTCATCGACATGGCTTAATACAAGGGTGCCTAACCATGCTCTTAGATAAACAATTTCATGAGTGGACTTTGAAACTGTTCGAGTGTTCTTTCATCGAGGATGCCAATATAGCCATGTGGATGCAATCTGAGTTGCACAACTTTTCCCCATATCTTGCATATACAATGTTGTTCTCAAAGTGATAGGTCTCTAAAACTCACTTATATTTTGATGTATTCATCTCTGACCAGCTTTCTTGTTGTATGAATATGTAGAATATGGAAGCTTCAACCAAGACTATAGGTATGTATACCAATAAAATATTGGCATTTTGAAAAGTATTATAAAGTTAAGTATGATCACAAACACCCGAAGTATATGATTATTGAAGCTGATAAAACCCTTAACAAGAAAGAAAAGTCCTATAATGAATGTTGCCACTATTCTTGGTGGAAAGCCTATAGCCAAAATCTTTCAATAAAGATGTCCATTCCTCTATTTAAACCGAAACCCATTCTTTTACCTAATGTCCCATTCAGTTTAGCCAAAGCAGTCATATTGACTTTTCATCCTAATGTTACAGTTGCCTATCATTATCCATGTCCTATCAACGTCAGTTAATTACCAATAGCTTGTGTGGTAAACTTTTTAAGTAACTCGTTTGATTCTTATGCTTTATCCAAATTATATATACTAACTTTTGTTTTGCCTATTTACAGAGGTCGTTGTACCTATCAAGATACTCGGCATAGCCCAAGGTGAAGATGCGATAAGAGCCATAACCAATAAAATATAAAAGAAAAAAAATGAAGCTAATGCTATGTTTCTAAATGATAAGCCACCAACACCAAAAAAATAAAAGAAACAATTAGAGGAAAATTACATCTGGATTAGCCAGCACCTAAGTGGCCAATAAGGATATGGTGACCAAACGAATGGGTGAACCATAAAAAAAAAAAAAAGAAGTATTAAACTGAAAGGAGCTAACAATGTGGCTTCTAAACAAACCACATTTGAACTTCCATCTCAACCAGTTTCGCAAATGATTCTTTCAACTACTTAAGATTTAGCTCAGTCAAAGGTATATCTCAACTAGTTTTATTTTCTTTTCTTTTGTTATTCCCTTTGTTTATCTCTGACACTAATATGTTATACATGACAAAAATATGATTAGTGTTGGATCTTAGTTGGAGCTGGCTGTAGTGGAACCTATGACCGAAGATGTAGGTTGATGAATTTCAAACCTCAAGACTTCTCCGTAGGCCATGAAATAACTACTGGCCATCTTGCTTCCACATCACAACAGAAGCTAAAGACCTTATCGATCCTTAAATCACCTCGTCATGAAACCCAATAAGCAGATGTTGACACACCCTCCTTATTCGATGATGTAGATAAGGTAGTAATAGTGTCGAAGTCATTACTATTAGAAGAAGGCAATACTTTCTTTTTGTCTATCTTTGTTGAAACTAGGATGGATGACTCTACCCCTGCTTTGGAAACTAACATCGATAGGCTAGAAAAATGTAAGACAAGTCATCTAGACCCATAATATTATTATGCAGAACGATATGGAGGTGGTTATTTCATAAGTCAATCAACACAATGCTCTTTACTCCTCTTTATAGGTTTTGCAAGGCATTTCGAGGCTAAAGTCATCGTTGGCCTAAAATCCTTTGTCCTTAATTTCCAAGAATAAATTTTTTTTTCTCGGATAAGGTCAAAGACTGTGCTATTGCTAAAAAAATCCTTTAAGACTTATCAGCAAAAAAAGAAGAATTACTTCAATTCTCTAAACAAGCTACTGAGACCAAGAAGACTTTGATCAAGAAACATAATGCAACCCTAGAGTCAACCAATAATAACTCAAAATGGATCATCATAGTTAAGTTGAAGATTACAAATTTGCAAAAAGAACTTCATCGGCTCAAAGCTAACCAAACCGAGTTAGATCTTGTGGTGAAGATGACTAATTAGGACAGAGCTTAGTTTGCTAAGAGAGTTAGAAATGTCCTAACTGACCTTAAAATTACCATGTCATAGGTTCAAGAAGCTGGTGTTGCTTATAAGTTAGCACAATCACAAAAGGCGATGATGGATTGACAATGGAGAGAACTTAAATCTACTTTTGACCTAAATTTTAAGAAAATATCAAATTATGTTTGATCTTTGTAACAATAGGTTCTTTTTTTTTAATTAATATTTTGAATGCTTGATACACACTTCATGAATACTTGGTTTATATATTTTGAGATATTTATTGTTTATAACTTCAACAATATTTTCGTTTACATATCTTATTTTATAGCTATTTCCATCTAACACGTGTCTAATTTTGAATTGCCCTTCCCATCATAGGGTCCATTTATCATATTTTGACATTTTTTGTATTAGCAATATGACTTTCTAAACTAATTGGCCTACATCAAAATTTTTTGCTTTCAATTGTTTATTATAATACTTAGCTAATTTTTCTTTGTTAAGGATCAAATTATTCAAATTGCCACCTTTCTTCATCTAGATCCTTGAACTCGTTAAACATAAATCCATGATAATCTTTTTTAGATAATTGGTTTTGCTTTTAAACCCTTAAAGATTGAACTGTCACTTTGACTAGGATGATAACACCTTAGCCAAATATTAGCTTATAGGGTGTGACTCTTGTTGACTTGTTAGGAGTATTTCTTATAGCCCATAAAGCATTATCAAGCATTTTGTGCCAATTCTTTGGATGTTATTTAATATGTTTCTTGATCACATTTATTGTTATTCTGTTAGCAACTTCTACTTGGCCATTTTCTTGAGCATAATATGGCATCAAAGTTAGCATTTTAATCCCCTTTGATTTAGCATATTTTCATATTTGCCTACCAGTGAATACTATCCCATATCACTCTAACAATTTGAACTAGCAAATAGTATGACGTTCTCAAAAATCAATCACATCATATTGTTTTATTTCTTTGAACATAATAACTTCGACCCATTTGATAAAATAATCTGACCACTATAATAAAGTAATGCCCTTTAGATGATGATAGGTATATTTTCCTAATTAGGTTCATTGCCTAACCTTTAAATGGCCATGGTTTTATTATATAACTGAGTTTAGCTGCTAGTATTGTCTGAATTGGCATGCTTTTAGCATACTTTACAACCCCTCACAAAATCATTACAATCATTAATCATGTTGAGCCAATAGAAACCTCGTCATATAAGAGCCCATTTCATTTTTACACCAACTTGATGGGCACCGCAAATTCCTTCATGCATTTCGACTAGTGTCAACAATGTTTCTTTATCGCCCAAACATTTTAACAACTATCCTTTGAACCATTCTTGTAAAGGGACCCATATACTAAAACAAATTTGATGGCTCTCACCTTAGTACTTTAACTAACTAATGTAGAAGGGTTCGACAAATAACTTATCAATGGCGTCCTCCAATCTATTGATGTAATAGTGGTGGCTTCATTATAGAATACTTCTCGAGTTTCAATGATTTCCAAGAAAATGTACTGTTGAATTGATCTAGCAAATTTATTTTTATCGATCATGTATCTAGAGGTGATTTAAGCTAATTTGTTAGCATTTTCATTTTCCCATCTTGGTATGTTTTATTATTGTGTCTTCAAAAATTTTTTAAAAGCTTAAACATAATTGTCAAATATTTCATTAACCTCGTATTTAAATATTTATATTCTTGAGAAATCAATTTCATGACTAATTATGAGTCATCATAAATCTTGACCTACTTGGTCTAGTAAAATTTCTAAGCCTACTATTAAGGCTTCATATTTGACCTTTTTATTAGAGTACTTTTTACTTAAGGTATATAAGAATTCAACTGGTTTTCTTTCTGGTGTAATGATTAAAATTCTTACATCTGAACCCTTTTTATGATAGAAATGGCCAAAATATAACTTTCAGGGTTTTACGCCGACACAATTAAAATTCTTTTTGTGATACTCGACTATGAAATTAACAACTATTTGTTCTTTAATGCCTTTTAACGAAAGGTATTGCAATGAAAATTTTATCAAGCTTAGTGCCTATTTTTCTATTCATCCATGGATAAATGGTTTTGAAAACATATATTTTAAAATGTTATTTTTTCCAATAATAAGAATAAGAACATTAGCCGACAACAAACAGTAATAGAACTTTGTGCAAGAATAATACAAACACAAACATAATTTTTCTATTGTCAAATATTTTTGTTCTATAGAATTTAAAATCCTAGAAAGATAAAAAAAAAAGTCCATTCTAAACATATCTTATTATCTAGGGTTAGAAAATAACTAATTACATCATTGAAAGCTGATACATAAAGTTTAAGCGGCTTTCCTGGTATAAGAGATAACATTATTGGGGCAATATTAGATATCTCTTGATTTCTTCAAATGTTTGTTGATAGCACACATTCCAACAAAATTCCTCTTCTGCTTTCAGTTTAAGTAAAGGTGAAAATATCATTGTTCAACCAGATAAACTAAAAATAAAATGTTGGAGGAAATTCACCTTGCCAAATAAACTTTAAAATTCTTTCTTGTTTGTTGGAGTAACAGTTTCTAATATTGCCTTAGTTTTATTTTTGTTAACCTAGATCCCTTATTTTATGGATGAGGAAATCCAAAAAGTTAACTTCAGAAACACCAAATGCATATTTTAAAGACTTCATCTTCAAATTATTTTGATGCATTTGCTCAAAGGCCTGAATCAAATTTCTGATGTGTTCTCTGTAAGACTTGGCTTTGACTGCCACATCATCATGTAAACTTCTATAGCCTTTTGATAAGTTTCTCTTGAATTTTTTAGACCAAAATGCATTACCACCTATTCAAAGGTCTCTATGGCCCCATGAAATATGAATATTGTCTTCAACATGTCATCTTTTGCAATGTAAACTTGGTTTTATCTAGCATTTATATCCATGAAGCTGACAACAATGTGTCCTGAAGCATAATCAACTAGCATGTTAGCTATTGGCATGGGATATTCGTCTTTTGGTGTTGCATCATTCAAGTTTTTGAAGTTAACACACACCCTAAGTTTTCTATTTTCACTACCAAAACTACATTCAAAATTCATTCATACTTTGTGGTTCATATGAAGTTGGCCTTAAGTAGTCTCTTAATTTCTTCTTTAATTTTATGGACTACTTTAAGGGTAAAATGCCTAGGTGCCTATTTGTGCAGTCAAAATCCTTCCTTGATTAGTAATCTGTGTTCGACTAGATTTCGACTCAGACTAAGCATTTCCTCATAATTTCATACAAAACAATCTGCGTATTCTTTTAATACTTGAATTATTTTTGTTTTCTCAACTTCAGGTAACAATGCGTTATTGAAGGTCGGCCTTTTTTCATCCCCAGTCCCTAAATTCACTTCTTCTAATGGGTCTTGGACTACAATTTTTGTGTCTTCTTGTCTCAATGATGAATCAAAAAATTCAAGTAGACTATTGTCATAAATACAGTATGGGAGCATTATTTCCTCTTTTCACTTGGCCATATAGGTTGATAATTAAGCTAATCACTTTTGCATCTCATTCATTGTTTTTACAAACCAAACCTGAATCTACGACCTTTGGGATCACAGAAAATCCTAATGAATTTGGAATGCAAATGCCAACTACCTCCAGGTCAAAATCATCTTCAATCATTATGAGCTTAAAATATAGGCTGTAAATTTCAAATTTGACATTGCATTATTGGACATAGTAAGAGCTATTATCAAAGAGGATGCATTCTGATGTAGCATAAACTTGTTGTACGTTTTAAAATAACCGCAAGCACACGGTGTAGGTGTAGTAAAGAACCGGTGAATACGGGTCGATCCCACAGGGAAGT
>JANHAO010013555.1:0-15776 GCA_026873985.1 Saraca asoca
CACAACAATTAAAATTTTTCAATCCAATCCTCAACAATTTTCACTTTAGCCCTTCCTCCCCTAATTAGTATTATCATTATAATTGATATTATTTTCAAGGCATTACAAAACTCGTAAAATGAAGCATTCTAAAAGTAAAGGTCCTGGGAAGGCTTACTGTGTCAAAAGGACGATTCAGGTTCTAGAGTTAATAGGGTCGAATTGGATTCTAAATAAGATTATCAGTCTTCAGCAATTGCAATGGTAGGATAAATGGAGCAAGAAAGTGAAACTGGAGGACAAAAATTAAGAGCTGGTGAAGCAGAACATCAGTTTTCAAGAAATAAAAGGGAAAAGGAAGTGTTTTCTCATCTAAAATGACCCTGGTGGCACCCGTCATTCGATTTAGAGAACTTTCAACTGCTCCAGATCTGATGGTTTAGAAAATAACCAGACTCAGTCATCGCCGTATTGGTAGCCATAGGAAAGTGAGTGCATTTAATGCGATAACGATGATATGGGCAAAAGAAATGATCAAATAAAGACCTGAATGACAACATGACACATTGCAGTCTTCAACTTTGCCAACGAACTACAACTCCCAATTCACAAAGTGAACTAAGAGTTGAGGAGCTAATGTTGTGGTTATTTTCTGGTGCCATGAAAAATCAGTTGGCGAAGGCCCAAAGGGACATAGGTTCGGATAGAGAAAGCCCAACTCGCCTAAAGGTTGAGGTTGCAAAGCACAATCCCTAGATCACCAACCGCGAGCCCGAAGCTCAGAACATGAAACAAGGCCAAGGTAAAAGCCTCAACTCACTAGAGATGAGCTTTAGCTCGTGCGATCAACAAGTCATCTTGCATGAGCTCGAGATCGCTAAACATAAGCCCAACATCGGAGGTTAGCAACAACTCCGAGACAAGGGTTCTATCTTGCAAGACGAAGTGCATCACCCAGCTAGAAGCCCACTGAGGTTAAACTTGAGGCAGACGTCTATTCACAGACTCAATTTGTGAGGTCAATTTACAAGAAGCAACTTACAAGGCCTACACGTAAAAGCAATCTACAGAAGCCTCTTAACCTCTATAAATAGGAAGGGGAGATCATTATAAGAGAGGCCCAAAATACATACTATAACTCTATCAAATTTTTCATAAAAATAAAATAATATCATGGACGTAGAGACTAGTACTGTCTGGTTTTAGCCGAATCACGTTAAAAGTCTTCTGGTATTCATCTTGTTCTTCCTCTCTTGTTCTGCATTAATTGTTTTCCTGCATTTCTACAATCGAATTACAGCTTGGAGATACAAGAACTCTTCCCGTTGACTGAGATTTGAAACTTATCAAATTTCACCGTCAACACGTACTTTTCAAAAATTAAAGAAAAATATTTAAAATAATTTTTTAAAAATAAGAATAAAATTTGTGTGAAAATTAAAAGACCAAATATGTATTTTGACAATTAAATAAAGTAAAATAGTCAAAGTTTACATTTACATTTATACTTTTGGATTCTTTTTTTTTTTTTTGAATTAATTCTCGGTAATGTTAATTGATACTAAGAGACACAGATCACACATGAAATATGAGTTAGGGAGTTCGAAATAAAAATGTGTATACAATGAAGTGGTTGAGTAGTAGATGGATGTGAGTTTTGTCCTTGGTAGAGTGGAAAGGTCAAGTAGGCTCATGTGACCAAATTACCAATAGCCTCGAGTTGGTTGGTAAGAATGGAATTAGAATGTGATTTCCCAATTCCAAAGTTAGTCATCTCTGTTGCAGCTGAGCTACTGTGAGGGTCCGTGACTTCCTAACAGGAGGGGTCCACTACCCTATGCTCAGGTTGAATTTCACCTCCAACATCTCTAACCCCTCCTAAAAAATATCAATAAAACTGCTGATGAAGTCTAATTAGAATACCAAATCATAAATCCAATAATTGTAAAAAATAATATCCTTTTGGTTTACAGGAGGTCACATAACAAGTGATGGTCATTTTTTTCATGCATCTTCTTAAAGTGAAATCTGAATTTGAGAATTTCAAAATAAAATACTTACCCCTTATTTAGAAAAAAAAACTAAAAATTAAATTTATATATAAAATTATTCATAAATTTAATATTGAATTAATTAAATTCTAATTTTTTATTTTAAATAAAGAGTTAATGATCAATTATTGAGGTATTCCCCGGACACAACTAAAACAAAGTAAAATTATAAATAAAGCTTTTAGGACAAGACTAAATAATACATATGTTACAGCTGTCTACAATTTTGAATGGATGAGATTTTGACATATATGTTTTTTAATAAAATATAGTCTTATAATTCACAGTAGGACAAGACTCTAATACGTAAGTTTCATGTATCTACCGCGAGATTTTGATAAAATTATCATACTTTAAATATAATCCTATAATTAGTCAACTTTTTATCCTAAAAATGGATTAGAACAAAAGCAATCTTATTTTTTTTATATTTTATCTTTCATTTTTTTTCTTTCAATTCTCATGTCATGAACTCTACTGTATATCACACATCTTTTATGAGAGGATGTCTATCAAAGGGTGTGATATTCATACATATACTTTGGGTTATAGATTTATACTTGTTAAAAAAAAAGAGAATAAACACAATAAATAGTCCTTTATTTATGTTTCTCAAATTAGAATTAGTGGTCCCTTATTTTTATTTTTGATATAATTATTTGTTAAAATAAATGAAAAATATTAAGATGATTTGTTAAATCCCATTTTGGCATAGTCAAATACAAACTTTTCAATTCTAATAGTACTTAATTGTAGTGCAATGCACATAGAAAATACATGAAACTGATGATGTTTTTAATTTTAAGAAGAAGAGTGAAGTTAATGGTTCTGGTTTGGTGTAATTTTAAGTCAAAAAGAGGGGGTTTTGTGATTCTATAACAATTTCTTCCCGTTTTGTCAGTCATTTTGTTTTTGGTCTCGTTAAAGTGGAAGTTAACAATTTATCTTAAAATTTTTTATCTATTTTAACATAATAAATAGAGGAAAAATGAATAATTATAATAAAAATAAAAATCATAAATTATTAATACTAATTATAAAATTTAGATGATATAATGGTCAACGCTCCTATAATCGAAAGAGTAATTATTGTATTTATTAAAAAAATGTAAAGTAAATACAATAATTAATTCTTTATTTATAGAATTATTAACGATTATATTTCTTAAATTTCATAATTAACATTAATGATCTCTTATTTTTATTTTTATTATAAGTATCTATTTCGTCCACTTTATAATATTAAAATATATGAAAAATATTGAGGTGACACCTTAATAATGTCAAGTATATAATAAATAGCATATTATGAACAAAACTAAAGTAGCAAATCTTCAATACTTCTTGAGCTATGGACCTCTTATTAAAGTTACTAATTAGTGTTGACATCATCAAACTTCATCTATAACAAGGAATGAGAGTGAAAAATTATCACAGTTGCTTTGCTATAATTTTGGATAAAGGAGAAGGGATTTTTGTCAAAACGATTTAATTAGAGCACCATTTAGGGATCTTATTTTTGTAATTCTAAAACAACATCATCTTTTAATAATTTTTCAGTCAATAATTTTTTTGACTTGTTGAGGTGAAATTTAATAAATAATCCTAATATTTTTCATTTATTTTATCATTGTAAATAAAAAGATGAATAATTATAATAAAAAATAATAATATTATACAATTTTAATTGTCTCTACAAACGAGGCATTAGTTCTTATATTTGCTTTGACAAAATACTAATGAGACATATATCTCAATACAGTGGCAGGATTGTGGTGAAGGTATCCAAGTCTAAAGTTGGGATTGTTTGCTACTTTTCTCCAACCTATGTGACAATGGAATAAATTTGTCAAAAAGGTAGGACTAATTATGCAATGGAGGGGTAACATAGATGTTTGACTAGTTGTCAATCACTGTAAGATGGTGGTAGGGTTTGGTTTGGTGGAAGATAGAAATGCAGAGCCATTGGGGTCCATTAGACCACTGTCCACCAAACATGTTTTGTAGAAAAAGAAAAAGAAATTCATGTGAGAAGAAGGAATCAAATTCATATGTGACAAACTTCTTGGGGCAAACTTTGACCACTAATCATGATAGGATCACCAGTGGCCAAGACAGACAATTTCCTCACCTTCCGACTCTCGTTACTTTTAAAAATGTATTGGTCCCGTTAATTACCGTAGAGTCACACAAAATTATTCTCAGCAATAAAAGCATCTCAGTTACCCATTCTTAACAAATTCTATTCAGAAATATGTCTTTTGATTTTATAAGATTCTTTAAAAACTATTTATTTCTTAATTATTATAAATATTTTGAAGCAATTATATTTCAATATAAGAATTTAATGGGTAATGACACATGTTCCTAACTTTACCAACTATCCATTTTTTTCAACTCCTTATAATTAAATGCTAAATTTGAGAATAAACTCATCTAGTATATATTTAAGTCATTCAAAGTTGTGTGCACAATAAAAAAAGAATATAAATCACGCATAATGGGGTGGGTGGGTTAGGAGGGATGAAACATACTAAACATTTCCTCAATTCAATTTTCTTTCCTTTTTTGGTGGGTAGATGATAAAGGCATAGGAATAAATGTATGACCAAGGAGTGGTATTAATAATTGTTCAAATTATATAACCATAAAGTGAGAAAATAAGGTAATAATTTATCTTTTTTTTACTATAAATACTAAATTGTATTTAAGAAATTAACTTAATTAATAATGAATGGTTTGATTTACATGAGAAGTTAGTTTCTACAGGAATTTGAATTTCCTAAAAATATATAAACTTTTTAGGAAATACTAAAAGTTGTTTAACTGGTACTAAGAATGTAAAACTTTCTAAGTAAATTCTTATATGAGATTTAGTTTAACTATAAACTTTTTAAAAAATATTATTAAAATAACCAAAATATTTATAGAAAAATTTATTTTTTTGTCAAAAATTTGAATAAATTTTTAAAAGGATATTCTTGTTATTATTTAAATTTTACAATAACAATTTTGTATTTTTATTTTATACTTAAGAATTAAATAAATAAATTTTCATACTTTATGAGAAGAAAATTTTCCTTTATTTTTTGAATCAGTCACTAACCAAACAATTTAATAATTTTCTACTTCCCACTAACTTATTGTAAACATTTTTTCAAACCAAACAAAACAACTTCTAAATTTGTTATCTGTTGACGGTGGAATCTGGTATTGAGTCAAACTCCGATCAACTGGGGATTCTTTTGGGATCTCTAATTGTGAACTGATTTAAATACAGAAAATCCGTAGAAAACACAGAGAAGGAAGGAAGAACAACAAGGAAACACTAGAATTTAATGTGGTTCGATTAAATCCGGGTAACACCGAACCTTACGTCAACAGTAATATTTTATTTCTAAGAATATATTTTTACAGAGTTTCCACATATAAGCTTCTGTCCCTCTCCCCTTGTAAAGGACTTCTTCCTCATATTTATAGATAAGAGGATATTACAATGGTAATTTTATATGTAGTAAATCTGTTATATCAATATTTAATGTACAAGACAATATAGACAAACTAAATCTTCTTTTTCTGCTACTGCAGACTGTCTTCTGCAGATAAGCCCCAAGTATCTATTGGGCAAAGCATAACTTGGTCTCTTGTGGTCTTCAGCTCAGCGAGTTTTCAGGTCGCTGATCGCATCTCACAGGCTAAATCCTTCGGTCTGGGAGCAAGTTTCTCTAATGACGAGGTCGAGCTCGCTCTTTTACGGATGAGCTCGAGTTTAGAAGGGCTGCTTAGTGAGATGAACTGGAGACTTAACATCTTAGACACTTTTCGAATCGGGCCTATTATCGCACTTGAACAGCTTGTCAATCCGTCAGAAGTCATCCGAATTTCATATACAATATTATCTTTAATTATTGATGTCTTATATTTAAATTTCACAATTAATGATTTTAAGAGGTTAAACAATAAAATAAAATTATAAGTTTTCAAAGAACCTAATGAAACATTATATCTTAAATTGAAATATTCTATCTCACTGGTAAAAAAAATTTATGTTGGATTTTGGTGTCAAATGAAAAGAAGTACAAAAATAAATGTTATTTTTTTAAATTGATGAAAATAAATAAGAAAAGATAGACCCTACACATTCTCTCAATGATTGATGCCCGACAATTGGAATTTTCCCTTTCATGGAAAAAGGAAAGGCCTCTCATTTCATTTGCACAAATAATGTTTAATGCATGTATATTTATTTTTATATTTATATTGCATATCATTTAGCTGGAAATGTTTAAAGTGTAATCCTTCGGTTAAGTAAATAATGTACTCCATTTATTATTAGTGCAGAGCTTTTTCTTCATTCACTGTCTGTATATATAGACAGAGATATAGAGCTAAGAACATTGAATTGAAAAGTGATTGTTCTTATTTACGAAATGTTTACTTATCTTTGTTATTGATATGTCTTAGCTTTATATTTTTTGATAAATCAAATTTTTTTATATTATGAATATATTGAATATAAAAATAATATTAAATTTGTTAATATTATTATTGGATTTTCGCAAATTTTGGTGAGATATTGTAATGTATTTCATTAGTAACTAATGAAAATTCTTATTTTATTGCGTGTGAAAAAGAATCAATAATGTATATGAAATTTTTTTTTTAAAGATTTACACATATTTTTTTTAATTTTATATTTATTTCTTTTGATAAAATAAGAATTTTTATTTGTTCTGTTAAAATTTTTCAATGAGTTAAAAGACAATGGATAGGAGCACATGATGTAATTTCTATGATACAACTTTGAAAAAAAAAATTATGTGTTTTATCAAAAAATTGTAATTTTTCATATAAAATTATAAAAAAAAATTATAAATGTTTAAGGAGTAAGATTATTAGTCTATTAATCATAGTTGTAAGAAAAAAAATTGAGATCCTAAAAAAAATTACAAATTTTTTAGAAAAGGTTGCAAAATATTATAATTTAATGAAAAAAAAATTTGCAAACTGCAGTACCAAGCACGGCCCTTTAATTAATTAATTAATCGCTTTCACTTACGTTGATTGTATATAAAGCTCAGACGAATTTCCACGTTCCAATTTCCAAAGCCATTAATGGACCCTTGGATTGGATTGGATTGGATTTGAGTATAATACACAAACTTTATTGAAATCCTACTCCACTTGTTTTAAGCAAAACCTTTTAATTCAAATTTAAGAATTTGAAAAAAAAAATAGTGGTAATAATAAATCAGGGAATATTCAGCAATTCCAATGCGACAAAAATACTCTTGGAGTTGGGTTTATAAATAAACTATTGCGCATTTTAAGCATCGTGCTTATTTAAAAATAATAATAATACTATTATAAATTAATCTTTCCAAGGTTAATAAACTAATGTAGTTGGCCTCCAAATCCCAGTTCTACTCAACGGCGATTTTTTTATGGCATTTTCAACATAAACAAATATTTCACCAATATACATAAATTAAGATATTTTTTCAATAACCAAATAAAATAGCCGTACTGCACGTGCAACTAAAAGGAACTCTAGCCGAACACAGAGGGAAGAGAAAAAAAATTGAATTTTTTAAATCCATCAGTTAATTTTGCATAAAATAACCAAAATATTTTATATGTGAGGAATATATAATTTTTCCAAAAATGGAATGAGTCAAAATTATTCAACTAGGGGTCAAAATAAATTATCGATCAAGAGACTAGGCTCACGTGCCAATTATTAAGAAATGATTATTAAACAAATATAATAAGAAACAAAGACTTCTAAATTAGAAATTAATAGCAGATCTTCATAAATTTTAAAGGCTAATTTTTTTTATAGGAGGGAGGTTTTCATATATTATTTGTTTTTTATAAGCTTGTATTGCTACGAAGCTAGAATATTTTAAAAAAATGCATTATCGAGATTATGATAAATTTCACTGTTTGGCAGAAAAAAAAAAAGCAGTAAATGGATTATTTGAAAGAAAATCAAAACAGTGTAATTCCAAAAATGCCACGCAGCTCAAGGCAGGAAGTGGGCGTACTCTGGAGATTCCGACAAGGAATGACGTCCACCTCCACCGCCGCGTATTTTAGCCATCTCTCTCTCTCTGAATTGTATAATTTTTTAACAATGAATGAGGAAAAAAATCAGTATTACTGTTTGTGAAAATCAATTTTACATTATTTCAATTTGTTAAAAAAACATTGTTAAAATTTATTTTACTATAAGTAAAAATTTGTAATTATTTTTATTTTTTAAAATAAAATAAAATTTTGACTATAAAGTTTTAACTGTATGAGAGTAATTTTCCAGAAGCAAAATTTCATATATGCGGCGCATTTTAGAGGAGTGGGGCCATCGTCTTCAACCTGCAAGAGGATGTGAATGTTGGAATATTAACTTATAATTTTTTTTTTCTACACTCTGAAAAAGTTGTGTTTTCAATCCAAAAGCAAACAAAGGCGGAGACAATCCAACCACGTGACCTGTCAAAGACTTACCTGCAATCTTTCTCACGCCATACATACACGTCCTATTGTTCTCTCTGATCAATCCCACGCATCCCTTCACTCCAATCACTCAATTTAGAAAACCCAAATAAAAAAAAGCATCCATTTTTATGAATTTTTAAACAAAATTTCGTTGCTGGTTTTGGTTCTGCATCTGTATCCGTGTCTACTCTGGCATTTTGTTTTGGCCTTTGTTTGTGTGTTTGGTTTACTTTGGATGTGAGTGGTGAAAATTCATGTTCTTTTTACTCTGCAAACAAGATAATGGTGGTGGAATCACCGGGAACCAACAAAGCAGAGCTAGAAACCAACAATAAATTCACATGGAATTTGTGGGGATTGTCCAAAACATATGGAAATCAAAATCAGCATTCTCAGATCTCTAGGATCTTAGAATTTCAGGCTTGAAATTTGCTTTGTTCTCAAGGAAAATTTTCACCTTTTGCTGCTTGTTTGAGCTCGTACACTGTTTATTTTTCTGGGGTGGATTCAAATTCTCCATTTTCGAGCCGGTTCTGTATTAAAAGGAAAAAAAAAAAAAAAGATGGGAAAATTTTGGCATCTGGGTCTACTGGGTTAATGGTCGTTTGAGTGAAATCTGAAAGTAAAGTTCCTCTTTTGGTAAGAGTGGATTTGCTTTCTGGAATCTGATTCTGAGGGCACTGTTTTTGTTCGGATAAGGAGATACAGAATTAATTTGTTGGTGGGAATGGCTTGGATAATTGTTGATTATGGTGGCTTCTAGCAGTGGCTTCTGGTTGCGTAAATGAAGAAGAGTTACTGAACTGGAATATAGTTATGGAAACTAGTAGTTCAATATACTGGCTACTGACTTTGCTGTTTCTGACGTTTATAGAGTTTTCTTCTTCGGCTCTTTCTCCTTCCGGGATAAACTATGAAGGTTGATTTCCGATAAAAAAAATTCATTTTTATTTGTTGTTATTTTTAGTAGAATTTATGAATAAAAAGTTTGTTAATTTTTTTCCCTTCTCTTAATATGATTGGCCTTCCTCTGATACATATTTTTGTTCATCAATTCTCTTACATGTGTGCTAAAAGAACCGGATGACTTTGTTTAAATTTCTTGCTTCTCACTTGCTTAACTCTTCCCTCTGAACAGTTGTGGCTCTGATGGCCATTAAAAATGACTTGATTGATCCATACAATGTCCTGGAGAATTGGGATATAAACTCCGTTGATCCTTGTAGTTGGAGGATGATTACTTGTACTCAAGATGGCTCTGTCTCTGCTCTGTAAGTTCTTTACTTTCTCAGTTTATGATATTTTTATAGAAATTTAGATCAAAGAAAATGAACCAAGTAACTTCATTTATTTCTCAATTTGGTTTTCATTTAAAGAATGTTTTTTCCTTATCAGGGGACTGCCTAGTCAGAACTTGTCCGGTACGCTTGCTCCTGGGATTGGAAACCTAACTAACTTGCAATCAGTGTATGTGAATACTTATATTCATAAGGATTTTATAAACTTACACTCTCTAGGACTTGTGCTTCCCTGGGTTACAATAAGAGTCAAGGAAATTTAGTTGGTGCTTTAATTGATGTCGTCTATATGTGTAGGTTGCTTCAAAACAATGCCATTTCTGGTCCAATTCCTTCTTCATTAGGAAAGCTGGAAAAGCTTCAAACACTTGATCTCTCCAATAATGCTTTCAGTGGTGAGATACCCCGTTCGTTGGGAGGCCTCAAGAATCTAAATTATTTGTAAGTTTCGAAATCATTTATATTGTATAGATATTAGCCTGTAACAGAGATTTTGCATGTACACTGCTTGGATGCTTCTTCATGAAATCCCCTTTCTTACACAAATGTCTTTTGAGCATGTCAGGCGGTTAAATAATAACAGCCTAAGAGGAGCTTGCCCTGAGTCCCTTGGCAATATCGAATGTCTAACCCTTGTGTAGGTCTTTTTGCCTCCCCTTTTTACCTCATTATTTTCTGTTATATACATCCCAAGCCCCAAGCACACAATTATAGTAATGATTTAACCAACATTGTACACTAACTATTATGAGTTTGAAAATTCTTGTAGGGACGTGTCTTATAACAATCTGAGTGGTTCATTGCCAAGGGTATCGGCAAGAACATTCAAGTGAGCCTTTTTTCATTTTACTTTCAGCTTCTGCTTGTTTTGTGGGAAAATATTTTTCATAGAAAAAAAATCTCTCATTTGCATGTGTACGAAGAAATGATTTTCTTGTCACCTATATGTCTTATGATTAACAAAATAATGATGCCATGGTAGCGGGGCAAAACAACTTTTGGTTAAGCAGTGGGTGTTATTTTCCACCATGCAACCCCGCATGTAATGTTGAGCAAGAATGTTTTGTGTTATTTTAATTTTTTGTAACTATAAATACAAGTAAATGAGAGATTTTTTTTTTTAGGTAAGATGTTTTCTAACAAAATAAATGGTCCCCAGTCTTTAGTTTCTATCTACAAGTTCATGACCAATTGAAGTAGTGATTACTCTTATCCTATTTTGCATTTCCAGGGTTGTGGGTAACCCTTTAATTTGTGGTCCAAAGGCAAATAACTGCTCTAATGTTTTCCCAGAGCCACTTTCCTTCCCAGCAGATGCTCCAAGAGGTATTGATGGCATTATTCTTATTTCTTAGTTCTCTGCTTTCAACTTTTCTCTCCAATTCCATGACATTTTTTGATGTTGGGACTTTGTCTAGCACAATCAGACTCAGGCAGCAAAAGTCATAGAGTGGCGATTGCTTTTGGTGCAAGCTTTGGTGCTGCTTTCATCATCGTAATTATTATCGCACTTCTTATTTGGTGGCGGTATAGACACAACAAGCAGATATTCTTTGATGTTAATGGTTAGTCTTTGCTACGGAACCTTTTCTCTGTTTGTTGCTTTTATACTTTTATTTCCATTTTCTGTTGCATCGCATCAGTAACTTTTTGCATGAAATAAAGATGTAATGAATCACGGTTATCACTCCAAGCATAGGAACAAGCAATTGTTCAGAAATTGTTTTTAGGGATTTTCATCTCTATATGATCGCATCATTACTATGTCCTCACACTGTTCAATACTATGCCAACACTGCAACCCTTCATTGGATTGATGTCTATTCCTGCTATATGAAACTCTCTTATCCTTGATTGTTTGCTGAAAGTTTTTACATAAATCATTAGTAAAACTAATAACAGATGTATGTATTTATTTATTACTATGGTTGAAGTTATTCTCCCCTAATGATTTTTGCAAAATGAAGCAATAAGATTGGTGAATATCACCTTTTTTTGTTCTGAATTTATCATTTGAAGGAAGATATTAAAAAATCTCTATTCTTGAAGGTAGAATGGAAGTGTTGACACTGCAGCTACTGGTATACATAATTTGCTTCATCACTAAATGATAAAAGGCATTTCCTTGAAAGGAAGGATAAGTAGTTGGCTTTGGCTTTTATTTATTGTTGAACTAGCATAGTGTATTAATTCAAATATAGATCGTCTCCTTTTACTTTGGTCATTTTGCTGTCATTTCTTTCTCTTTTTCTAATATACTCTGTGGCCTTCTTTTATACATACGAATATTGTTAACTACTTTTTTTGGCTCCATAATATATGAAATAAAAATTTGTTACTTGTCAGAACAATATGATCCAGAAGTGCGCCTTGGTCATTTAAAAAGATATACTTTCAAAGAGCTTCGAGCTGCAACAGATCATTTCAATTCAAAGAACATTCTCGGGAGGGGTGGTTTTGGAATAGTCTACAAGGGAAACCTGAGTGATGGGACTGTTTTGGCTGTTAAAAGACTGAAGGATTACAATGCTGCTGGTGGTGAAATTCAATTTCAGACAGAAGTTGAGACAATTAGTTTGGCTGTCCACCGGAATCTTCTTAGGCTTTGTGGATTTTGCAGTACTCAGAATGAAAGGCTTCTTGTTTATCCATATATGCCCAACGGAAGTGTAGGCTCTCGATTAAAAGGTGAGCTCATTGGAGTTTTTTCATGTGTTGCCCCAGATAAATTATCTTACTAGCATTTCTCTTTCCTAGTTCCTTCATTCTAGTTTTTAATCCTTATGATAACAAAAATTCACAGAAATATCTACACATGCCAAAACACTTCTAAAATATCGGTATGACAGGCTTCCTTGATGATAGCCTTCTTTCACTGAGTTACTATTTATTAGCATCTAAGAGGCACAGACGCCGACACATGATACGGGATAGAACATGACACGGTTAACCCAGCAAAGTTAAAAAATATAGGACACGATAAGCTTCGACGTGGCGCGCGCACACAATATTACAAAAGTTAACATTGAGTTACAGCTTCAACCATGTCTTGGACACATGTCATATGCGTGTCCTTGTCAGACTTGACAACACGCTTGTGAATTAGTAATGTCATACTTCAGCGGGGGAAGCTTAACTTAAGCAACCCTCTTTAAAGTTGTTTACCCACTATGAAGCAATTGTAAAATTACAAGTCAGCATTGCAGTTACTTGTTAAGCAACTGCATCTTAATATTAAAGTGGGTCTAGTTGTGAGATAAATTAAAAGAAGTGAGATAAATTATGGGTCTATTTAAGAAATTTGATAGAGTTGCACTATTGTGGGATAAAATTGCTTGAGTTGCTTAAAGAGTGTAAAATGATGTGACAGTGTGGGACTCAATAAAAAATTAATTAACAAAGTTTAAGAAATTCTTGTAAGATGCTTGTATTGTAGATAGTCTTAGAGTAACATATATCCCATGTCAGCATCAACTTGTCAGTTATAATTGTTTCTGTTTTATTCACAGACTGCTTGAAATTTAGTTCTTGACAATGTCAATTGTACACCTGACTTCTCAAGACTATTTGCTATGTTTCTCATTAACTTCGGCTGCCATTTTCGATTTTGATATCAGATCATATTAATGGACGACCAGCTTTAGATTGGGGACTGCGGAAGAGAATAGCATTAGGCACAGCAAGAGGGTTGGTTTATTTGCATGAGCAATGTGACCCCAAAATCATCCACCGTGATGTGAAAGCGGCCAACATTTTGCTGGATGAAGACTTTGAAGCAGTTGTAGGTGATTTTGGTTTGGCAAAGCTTCTGGATCACAGAGATTCCCATGTGACCACAGCTGTCCGTGGCACTGTTGGTCACATTGCTCCAGAATACTTATCTACTGGTCAGTCGTCAGAAAAGACTGATGTGTTTGGATTTGGAATCTTGCTGCTTGAGCTTATCACAGGCCATAAGGCTTTGGATTTTGGACGAGCAGCAAATCAGAAAGGCGTCATGCTTGATTGGGTGGGTACTCTCTCTCTCTGTCTCTCTAGATTTGCACTTTCTTTTCACTGTTTTTTTACCCTATATTTACCATTGTTAGAGATATAACAAAGTTGTTTCTGAACATTCTCTTAAGAGTATAAACTTTTATGATCAACTCGCAGTTGAGAATCGACTTATAAATGTTATATAAGTATTTATTTGCACCAACTTATGTGGATGAATCGTTGGCATTCTAAATATTTCATCTCATTTCAAAATGTTTCATTTTCAATTAGTATTTGGATTTAAGTTAAAAAGAAAATTTTATTTCATTTTATTTTATATATAATTTCTGTTTTATTATATTTATGTCATTATGAAATTCTTCATATTTATCAAGGATTTCATCATATTTCATTTCATTTTACAAAAAAACACATGTATCGATATTATTCTTACCATCAAATTTCCCTTTTCTGTTGATTTCCATTCATTTGTCAATATATTTCAAGCAAAAGAATTCATTTATAAAACAATGGAAATCATTATTTCTAATTTTTTTTTTTCAAACATTAGAACTTAGTTGCAAATGAATTGAATTGAATTCTAAAAATATTGGGTCCGAAGAAACCACGAAGGAATTTACTATTTCCCATCCAGTATAATCAATGTATAAACTTGACAGCTATCTTTCTTCCTACTTGTTTTCACTCCAGTCACTATCCTTGTATTTAATGTGAAGCAACCAATTTGCAGGTTAAGAAGCTCCATCAGGATGGAAGACTAAGTCAAATGGTGGACAAAGATTTAAAAGGGAACTTTGACCCAATTGAATTGGAAGAGATGGTTCATGTGGCCCTCTTATGTACACAGTTCAATCCTTCTCACCGTCCTGTGATGTCAGAAGTATTGAAGATGTTGGAAGGCGACGGCTTAGCTGAGAGATGGGAAGATTCACAGTCGCAGAAGGCCGAAACTCCACGTTTCCGCTCCCATGAAAATCCTACTACACAAAGATATTCAGATTTCATAGAAGAATCTTCACTGATAATAGAAGCTATGGAGCTTTCTGGTCCCAGGTGACAACCAGACTGGATTTTCCAAAATTGCCCTTTATGTTAGTTTTAAGAAGCGAGAGTGTCAATATCTATGGAATGGTTGTAATTTTTCTGTAAAAAGAGAAAGGGAAGTCATGTATGTATAAGCTCTGCTGCTGCTGCTTCTTTGTTGTTGAGAAGTCTGAATTAGTTGGCTCAGAAAAATTTTTGAATCAGATGTTAGGAATCTGTATGTAGCATATCTCATATAATAGTCGGTTAGTTGAGTTTGTCCACATCACCCATGGAGCCTAGTAACTTGATAAACTCTCCTAACTCCATCGTCACGCAAGTGTGTAAGTGTATAATATATTGATATTTTAAAATATAAAATATAAGTCTTCTTAGTGAACAAATAGGTTATCCTTGTGTGTTCCAATCCCATTGTTACTTAACATCTTAACATTCATCGACATGTTTAATTGACTTGAGATTATTTCTTTATTTATTAGAAATAAAATATGAATTTTTGTTTAGTAAATTTATTAGTGATGAAGTACATTGTTATGTTACTAATGTATATTAATTTTTTTTTATTATATACTATTTTTATTTTAAATATATGGTGTATACTGTTTTAATAATAAAAATATTTTAAATAATACTATCTATAAGACATATAGCTTAGCAAACTCAAGTAATTAAGGGGAAAAGTAGACATTTTTTATTTTAAGTTAACATTGTCCATCTCCAATAGGAGAGATCAGGTGAATTTTTCAAAATCAAAGCATACATATGTAATTAGACCTACATGCGAGGACGGTTGGAGTAATTTACCCTTAAAATTGTAAATGAAAAGATTAGGGATGCTAAACGGACCGGTCCGCGCGGACCGGACTTGGTCCGCGCGGATGCGGGCCTAAACGGGCTTGGTCCGTTTAGG
>JANHAO010013556.1:0-15777 GCA_026873985.1 Saraca asoca
CATGTATACATGGCTTTAAGTTCATTCAAACATGCTGGATTATGTCATTTTATGTGTTAATTTGATGATTTCATGTGAAAACATGCATTAGAACCTTGTAACATGAGTTTTTGATTGGTGCTTAAAATAGACAAGATTGAATGATATAGACGTATTCATGTGTGAATGGATTTAATTGTATGGTATTACTATTCTCCTAGTACATTTAACATTAATAGGCCATATTATTTTGTTTTGGTTCATAAAATGTCTAGTTGTGATAAATATGATAATATGCTACTCAATTACATATGCAGATGGCAAGTGCTAGAAAGAGCATTATTGTAAAGTTAAATAAAGACCTAAGGCTGAATGGTGACAATTACACCATATGACAACAAAAGATTTAATTCGTTCTCATGGAACAAGATATATTGGATATCTTAACTAAAGTGGTTAAGGAAACTATTGCCAATGTCCCTCATATAGAGTATAATGCCTTCAAAAAGAAGGATACCATACCATGCATCACTTTGCTTAGTGAAATGGTTGATGATCTTATGGTAGACGTCTTCATGCTTGAAAGTGCCAAAACCATATGGGACAAGGCCAAGGAAAAAAGCAATGATGATCTCATGGTGGAATTCTCCATGCACCATTTTCTCTTCTTTCATCAGAATCCAACATGGTACTTAGAATAGAGTAGTGATTACCAATGGTGCTCCTTTTCATTAAGTACTTCCTGATGGTCACTTTGTGGCAAGTTTTAGCCAAATTGTTCACTATAACTATGATCCTAATGATTTTCACTATTGTTAAATATAAGTATCATATTATATGCATGTATAGAAATTTATATTCATGAGAATAATTATTCTTGCTAAAATATAGCAATCTTCACTCTCTAAACTTTATGATTGGAAGATCTAGTAAAATAAGCAAAACTCTGAAAATACCTTTTCAGCATGCCATTGATATGGTTTTTTATCAAGAAATTTTTGATTGCCCAAAGAAAACAGAGAAACTAAGAAATATTCGCATAGTCTTATGCAATATCCTCATCAGTTTCCCTTAGAAAACTCAAAAAAAACAAAGTGGTCTTCATCTCTAGAGAAGCGATATCTTCGTAAAAATAGGAAAATGATGTATGTAATTAGAGCTTCAAAGAGCACTTCACTCAAACAATCAAGTAATGTAATAACTAGATAAAAAAATGTCGTGTTGGGAAACAAGAGAGAGGATTTTATATATAGTATCCTTGGTGCATGGAGTGGTAGAATATAGTTTAGGAAGGTAATTGGATAATTCCCAATATAGCCCCATAATTAAGTGTTAGTATAGATGTCTTAGAGACAATTGGCTAGAATGTTATAGATACTACATTTCTTAACATTTTTAATAAATATGATGCTTTGACCTCTTTATCAATTTAGTATTAAATATATATATGTTTTGATATATGTATGCTATATTAGATAAAGTCCTTGAAACATAATTGTTTATAAATGAATTACAATTAGGATTGTAATTATGAGATAATTTTATACATATAGTTATATTTCTAAATATCCCTGATTGTTAAATAATTGAGAACATATGGTATTAATTATTCATAAGTATACTTGCATATGTTATGTCATATTATTTTGGAAAAATGTAGTGATCTCATATACTGTTTAATATATTGATATCTAGACAAACATATAAGTATATGTTATGGAATATATGATTGGATTGACCTGTCATGAGAAACCATATGGAATGTTACCATGTGTCAATGCATTTTTCATGTGAAAGGTGGTATAAATGATCCTTAGACTTGAGATCAACACAAGCTTATGTATAGAGTCATGTACTTTTGATTTTATTTTAGGCTTGCACTCTTAAATAGTATATATGAGTAATTTTAGGTGTACCATGAAATACATGAAGGTAGTAATTGATCAAGATGGAATTCATCCTTCTTGATAACAAGGAATAATATTCAAAAGATGTTCTAACACTTGTGCTATGATCAAAATCATAGGCCAGTGTATTGATAATACATAAAAGGAGTTTTATGTATAATCAATTAATGATACATAAAAAGAGTTTTATGTATGAATGACTGTGAGATAGCACATAGTCAAACATACACTTAAGATTGGACGTTCATATTAGGATTGATACTTGAACCATGCCCTAAATCTAATTTAAATATTAATAGATAAAAGGATTGAATTACATATTAACACATTATCATTAAAGGTTTTGATTTTCATAAATCTATTTCTAGCATTTGGGTGGTAAAGTACAAACCTATAAGGCTAGGTTGGTGGCAAAAAGTTATAAGTAAGTACATGGTATTGATTATAAGGAAACCCTTTCGCTAGTTGCCATATGGAAATCTAGTAGGATTTTACTTGCTATTGTTGCATACCATGACTAAGAGATTTGGCAAATAGATGTCAAAATATCTTTTCTTAATGGAAACCTAAAAGAGGATGTATATATGATACTACCTAGGGGCTTTATCTCTAAGACCGAACCTCACGAGGTATGCAAGCTATAGAGGTTCATTTATAGATTGAAGCAAGCTTCACGTAGTTCGAACATCTATTTTGATGAAGCAATCAAATCATTTAACTTCATCAAGAAAGTTAATAAATTGTGTGTGTATAAAAAGGTTAGTGGGAATATGGTCATCTTTCTATTACTATATATAAATGGCATATTGCTTTTAGGAAATGATATTTCCATGCTACAATCTATCAAGTTATAGATGTCCAAGACATCCTTCTTGAATGATTTAGGAGAAGCAAGCTACATTCAAGGTATAAAGATTTGTAGGAGAGATCTAAAAGGTTACTTAGCCTTTCCCAATCCACATACATAGATAAGATGCTAAAGAGGTTTAGTATGGATGGGTCTAAGAAAAGGTTTTTACCTATGTTTTATAGTGTAGGAAATAGTGTCATAAGATAGAAGATGAATAGAAATGCATGAATGAGATTTCTTATGCATATGTAATAAGATCAACCATGTATGTCATGCTATGTATATGAGTAACTAGAAATGCACTCTTTCCCACATAATCAGCTTGTTTTCCTTTTAAACACACATGGTCATGAGTTCATTAATTGACCATTTGCCTTGAGTTAAGCTATAATGTCCCTTATCTGCATGATATGCTCATGCACACCTTTCATTGTATTGAGCCTTAAGGATTTAAATTTTATGATTAGGGTACTAGCATGCACGTTATTTGAAGTAGCAAATTGCTTATTGATTGCATTCAACAGTTCCCTTACATTGTTATGCTCTTTGATAGAACCACGAATACTAGTAGAGATATTGATCTTTATGAACATGACACTAAGGCAGTTAGATCGCTCCTACTGTTCAAAAAGAGCCTTATCAACTTGAGTGCTGGTTGTAGTAATAATGGGTTCATCCTTTCTTATAGCATAATCAATGTTCATCCATCCTAAATGAAGGAGAACTCGTTCATTCCAAACTTTATAATTGTCACCATTAAGTTCAGGAATATCACATTTTATATCAGAAAAATTTACAAGTTACTTAGCTACATAAAATAATATGCATGCTTACATGCTGAATTTTGAGACTAGAGAAATAAACTATGTTTTAGCAATGTAAGTCATGCACAAAATTAATAAATCCACTGACATAAAACTTAACTGTGGGCTAAAGTACTAATTTAATTAGATTTATTTAGTTATATGATAAAACTATCAAATTATATTCCTTTTCTTAATCACTATGGGTAAATTAAGAAATATAATTTAATATTTTATCCTAATTAATTATACTTAATACAATAAAAATTTCTATGGGATAAAATTTATTATATTATGTACAATTAATTACAATAAATGTTCTTAGATATATGTGATTCTAAATAAATCAATATATAATTTTTTATAATTAAAGATGTTGTGGCTAAACTCTAATTATTCAAAATTATATGAATCACTAGACATTTAAATAACTCCATGTAAATAGTTTAACAAAATTGCAAATAAAGGCAATTTTAATAAATATGAACTAGATTACAGTAATTTACCAAATATTGACGGTCGAATCGAATTAACTTAAGTCTAGTTACCCAAATTGCAGATTGAATGTGAAAAGAAAAAGAGAGAGAGAGAGAGAGCAAGAACAGAAAGACACCAGAACCTTTTTATATGATTTGGCTAAAGTTAGTTTGACCCTTACGTCTTTGGCTTTTATTACTCTTTGCCGAGTATTTTATATCTGATGATTGATTATATCATATACAATGATTTCATCCCCTTTTATAATGGTTGGGGGGTTATAGTTTGAATGTAAATCGATAATGATAAGTATCATGACTTGATTAGGATTACATAATAGATAAGGGTTAATGGCTGTAACAAACTCCCATTATAGTAGGAAACTAAATGGATTTCCATGGACGGTTAATTGTAGATGTGTGCTCTAATCTATGAGCTGAGCCTTGTTCTCAGCAACCGAAGGTGGCTATTTTGACCCGTGTTGACCAAGGACCTTAGCTTGTATTTAGCGATCATATGCCTTAGTCCAATAACCTCAATCCTGGATGAGCTAGGCCCTTATTAGTTGAGTTCATCCATTAGGCTTTTAGTAGCCTATTTATATGATTCCAAAAATACTCACAACATTAGCCCCTAACTTTTAGTGTGATTTACGGACTAGGAGTTGTAGTTTGCTGGTAAAAGCTCTCAACTATGATCTATTATGCTATCATTTGGATTCTTATCCTTTTATTTCGTCTACACCTCCCCATACCATCATTTTCGTATTTAATATGTGTATTTTTTCATAGCTATCAGTGTGACAATGACATAGCCTCACTTTTCATTGGACCATTAGACTAAAGGTAGTTGATCAATCTCTTAATCTAATAGTGATGTTGATCGAGTTATATAAGGTGAAGAAAACCTTTTTTCTTTATTTCTCAGAATGACCTGATGGGTGCATTAGTTGAGCCCCCATGTTCTTGATGGTCTAGATCATATATGAAGTGCTTTAGGGTGTGTATGGCCTGCTACATAGGAGATTCCCATGGACAATTACTCTTTGAGGATCTTAGGAAGTTTTGTATAGATTTCATTTCCTCATGGTGATGCTAATAGGTTTATTTCTTTCATCTTTGTTCTTTTGCCTCCTTGGGAAGGGAATAAGGAGAAGTTTGAAAGCAACTTGGCTGACAAACAAATGATGGATGGCTTGCTCGTCAGATACATCGATCCTTTAGCCCATGAGAGGCTAGTCTTCTTTGTAAGCTATGATAGTTGTAGGCTTATTTTAATCTTGTATTGTTGTACCTTTATATGTACATTCATCCTGTTGAATGAGGTTTTAAATGAATTTTTCATAATTTTCTTGCTTTTCCAAGTATGTTAAGCTGGATATTTAATAGGTTATAGATGATAACATGTGACTTGACATGAATAAGTTCTAACAAACCATGACTTAACAAATATTAGTTAAAATGGATGTCCAGTAGGTCAATCGACTAATAACTTTTTCATTATCAAGATGGCTGTCTAAGTAGGTCACATGAATGTGGTGCCAAATAGTAGGTCACATGTGGTGCCGAATAGTTGGTCATATATGGTTCCAAATAATAGGTTATATACAGTGCCGAGTAGTAGATCACATGCGATGCTAAATAATAGGTCGTATGCGGTGCTGGATAGTTGGTCGTATATAAGTAGTAGGTAGTATGTAGTGTCAAATAGTTAGATGCATACGTTGCCAAGTAGTTGATCATATATGGTGCCGGATAGTTGGTCACATACAGTGCCGAGTAGTAGGTCGCATGTGGTGTGAAGTAGTAGGTAGTATGTGATGCTGATAGTTGGTTGCATATGGTGCCATGTAGTAGGTCACATGCAGTGCCAAATAGTAGGTCACATACAGTGCCAAGTAGTAGGTCATATGCGGCGCCAAATAGTTGGTCACATACAATGCCAAGTTTTTATAAGTACATCAAGTTGAATGTCTTTTTTGGATTAGAAGGGTAAGTGCTCGCTTCCGATATAGTATTCTATCAAAAATTTATTTAGAGATTAGTAACTAGTCATAAAAATTTAAAAACTTAGATAAGCAAACTCATATTCATTGATAATATGGGTGGAGATGTTCAGTGTTCCAAGCTCAAGGAAACTCAACTCCATCCATGTTTATTAAATGATAAGATTCGTTTCCTAAATCTTCCTTGATTATGTATAGGCCTTTTCAGTTTAAACCTAGTGTACCATCATTGGCCTTGCAAGCTCTGGGAAGGATGAGGCACAACATGAGATCATTGGTTTTTAAAGTAGCTCTTTGTTGTGAAGTTACCTTAAGTTCAGCTAGGATCATGGCCTTGAATCCATGCACCATTAATAAGGGAGTTTCTCTTGTGGTGCTTTGACCTATGGTTTTGTAAGCCTAAAGCACCTTCTATAGCTTGTCTACCCATGCTTCCTTCTTGGCCTCCAACCTCGTCGTCAGGATTTGCTTGATGATCTTGTTGACATCCTTGACTTGTCCATTGGCCTGAGGGTGGTCTGCAACTGAGAAGCTTTTTACAATCTTGAGATCATTACAGAATCTGATGAATTGCTCACTGTTAAATTAGGTCCCATTGTTAGTCACGATCTGCTGTGGGACTCCAAACCTACAAATGATATTAGCCCATGCAAACTTTTCAATTTTGGAGGAAGAGATTTCTACCAATTCCTTCACCTCTGCCCATTTAGTGAAATAATCGACAACCACCATTGCATGTTTGCACTTCCCGCAGCCTATCAGGAGTGGTCCAATCAGGTCCATACCCTAGATTGCGAAGGGCCATTGACTAACCATCTGTTATAGGTAGGCTGGTGGATCTTGTGGGACCTTGGCGAACCTCTAACACTTGTTACACTTCTTGGCAAGGTTGATGGCATCCTGTTTCATTATAGGCCAATAAAGTCCTTGTCGGAGTGCTTTTTGAGCTAAAGATAGCCCCCTAATGTGATTCCTACAATGGCCGGCATGAATATCCTTTAGGATGGTGTCACAGTCATGACCATCTATGCATCTTAGAAGTGGGGCTGAAAATCCCCTTTTATACAACATGTCATCATAGATGTAATATCTAGCTGCTCGAGCTCGTAGTTAACGTGCTTCTATTTTATCTTATGGTAATTTTGCCATCTTGTAAGTAATCTAAGATTAGACCCATCTACAAGTCTCGCACCATGACAATTGTCATTATGACATTTTTCTATTCCATGCTTGGTGATGGGAGGAATTCTATTGGGATAGCCCTCAAGAAATCGACATCTTTGGTCATGGACAAGCAGGCTAATGCATCCATATATATGTTCTAAGCTTAAAGAATCTGGTTGATCTCACATCGTTAGAGTGAACTAAGCAATTCCTGAACTTTTTGAATGTAGATGGCTATTTTTGTCCCCCTTATTTGGTATTCACCCTATACATGACAGACTATGAGTTAGGAATTATTATATATCTTTAGGTTTTTAGCTTGCATTTCCTTTGCCAAACAGAGTCCTACCAATAATGCTTCATTTTTTGCTTTGTTATTTATGGCCTGAAAACCAAATCTTAGTGCGCAGATGATTTTGTGTTCCTCAGGGTTGATCAGAAGCACTCTTGCTCCAGCCTTCTGCTCACTTGATGACCTATCGACATATAATTCCTAATATGGTGCCTTTGAGGCCTCTATTTCCTATTCTGTGGGCTCTATGAACTCTGTAATAAAATTCACTAAGGCTTACCCCTTGATTGTTGGCTTGGGCTTGTATTCAATGTTGAACTTGGCCGCTTCGATCACCTACTTGAGCAGATGACCTGAGGTTTCTAATTTTTGCAAAATCTGCCTAAGTGGGAACTATATGAGCACTTTTATGGTATATGCCTAGAAGTAAGGTCATAACTTCCTTAATGCTACCACGAGGCAGTAGGTGAGCTTCTTCATTGGCAAGTACCTCATTTCAGCATATAGCAACCTCTTGCTTACATAATAGGTTGGGAATTGGGCTCCACCTTTTTCTTATACTAGAGTTGCACTAAAAACGTGTTAGGAAACCCTTAGGTAAACAATGAGCTTTTCACCTTCCCTTGGTTTGGATAAAAATGGAGCTCAGCCCATGCATTGCTTTAGTTGTTAGAAAGTGACCTTATGTTATTTAGTCCACTCGAACTATTTCACCTTTTTCAGCACGTCAAAGAATGGGATGCATTTATATGTCACTTTAGAGATAAATCTATTGAGTACTATAACCTAGCCATTGTGATCCCGATAGGGGATGTCATATCAACCAGTGCCTTGATCTTCTTTGAATTCACCTCAATTCCCTTGTTATTGACCATAAATCTAAGAAACTTTCCTAAAGCCACCTTAAATGTGCACTTGTGTGGATTCAACTTCATTTAATACTTCTTCAGAATTTGGAACATCTCCCCTAGGTCGTGGACATGGTTGGTGACCTATTCAGATTTTACTAACATGTGACCTACAAAAACCTCCATTGTCTTCCTAATTTGTTCCTTAAACATCATATTCACCAACCATTGGTAGGTTGCTCCTGCATTCTTCAGTCCAAAGGGCATCACCTTGTAATAGTACAATTTGTGGTCAATGATAAATGAGGTGTGTTCCTTATCTTGTGGGTTCATGGGGATCTAATTGTACCCCGAGTAGGCGTCCATAAAGCTCAGAAGTAGGTCACTAGTAGTTGTATCCACGACCTAATCAATCCTCAACAGAGGGAAGCTATCCTTTGGACATGCCTTGTTGAGGTTCGTAAAATCAATGCAAGTTCTCCATTTCTTATTTTTATTTTTTACAAGCACAGGATTGGCCACCCAAGTTGGGTAGTAAGCTTCTTGGATAAACTTGGTAGCTAAAAGCTTATCCACTTCTTCCTTGAGAGTAATGTATCACTTAGTAGTCATTGGCCTCCTCTTTTGGCAGATTGGCTTGCAATAAAGGTTAATGTTGAGCTTATGTGACATGATTTCGGGATCAATTCCCACCATATCCTCATGGTTTTAGGCAAAAACATTCATGTTTCTTTAAGAAATTTGGTTAGCTGGATTTTTACATCTAGGGAAATGTTTTTTCCCAACTTGAGGCATTTCTTAGCATCTACCTCACTAACCTGTACATCTTCAAGTTCCTCCATCAGACTAGTTACTCTATTTACATCAACATCATGGGAGTTAAGATCGTGGCTGACCCTTATTGTGCTCATAGCCTATGGTTCTCTGCCAAAAACCACATTGACCTTCCCTTTTACCCCTAGCTTGATCGTATCCTCATAGCAGCGTTGAGCTATATGCTGTTCACCTCGAATGCATCCGATTCCATTAGGGATCAAGAACCTGATGGCAAGTGTTATGGTTGATGTGACCATGTCTAGGTCATTCATTGTAGGTCTCCCCAGTAACACATTGTACGCTTAGGGACAATTAACAATTAGAAAATCTACCAGAATGGTGGCTTAACGACTTAAACCCCTGAGAGTGTTAGGAAGCCTGATCTGTACTTCTGGTATTATTGCATCCCCTGTAAAGCCATAAAAGGGATCTAGAGAATGCTTTAGTTAACCTATGCTTAAATCCATCTATTCAAAATATCCCTTGTACATGACGTTCACTGAGTTACTTGTATCGATCATAATTCTTTATACCTTGGCATTACCAATTCTAACTCAGATAACTAATACGTCATTATAGGGAGAATGTACCCCTTATGCATCTTTATCTATAAAGGTGATGCTATCTGAAGCCATTCTTACTTTCTTGGCAAGACCCTTAAATCCATTGTGTCCCGTGAGCAGGATGTGATTTGCTTCTCGCACATAGCATTCATGCGACCTGTTTATGGTACTTGCAATGTGAGGTCCACCATGAATGGTAAATATTGTTCTTATCGAGGATGCATCCTTTTGTTCAAGAGTCCAGTAGTGCTGCTATTGTATTAGTTGTTAATGTTGCTAAGGTCATTATTCTGTAGGTTGCACCACATAATCTCTTAAACGACCTTTCTTAATCAGGTCCTTAATTGCATCCTTGAGTTCTCTGCATTCTAAAGTATTATGCCCAATTTCATCATGATAAGCGTAATACTTGTTCTTATTTTTGAACTGATCGGGAGTCCCTATAGGGTTGGGCCTCCTAAAATCCTCTCCATCCTTTTTCGCTACAAAGATCCTTTCCTAAGTATATGATAAGATGCTATAACTGTCATGGTGACCTTTATGCTGAGAACGCTTATTCCTGGCCTTCTTTGCGACATGTTTTTCAAGGTCATCGTCTTGACCCTCCTTGCAGTTCTTATTTTTGTTCCTCTTTTTACTCTAGTTGGAGCTATTAGCCTTGTGCTTGGACTTTTTAAGGCCAAAGGTTTCCTTCCACCTGATCTTTTTGGCAACTCGTTCATAGAATTCACCCAAGTTCGTTATCGAAGACTTGTATATGCTTTCATATAGCTTCCCATCTTTGTGGAGTCTCGTTGAGATCACTATTAGGATGCTCTCATCTAAGAGATTATTTACGTTACTAACCTCATGTCTAAACTGGGTAATATAGTCTTTCAATGATTCATTTTTTCATTAAAAGATTGTTGTGAAGTGGCAAGGTGGTGCGAGCTGCTTTCTCAATGCCTTGTATTGATTGATGAATCTCCTCTGGCATTCTTCCCAACTATCAATACTGCAAGCTTTGAGCTTCTTGAACCATGTTTGAGGTATGTCTCTTGGAGTGGCTAGGAAGACATGACACTTGACCAAAGGATTGGTCGTTTGAAGATCCATCTGTACGTTGAATGCATCCAAGTGATCGTATAGGTCACTATCCTCATTGTATAGCGGGATAGTAAGAATTTTGAACCTATGAGGGAGACCCTTCATAATGATCTCGGTGGTCCTAAACCTGAGGGCATTGTTCCAATTGCTCTACCCTCTGAAGCAACTCCTCTACCATATGGTCCTGAGCCTCAGACTGATGGTTGGAAGATGGTTGATTCCTCTTTTTGTCATGAGAGTGTTAATCTGAGGTGTTGTGCTTCCTCTGCTTATGACCTAGTGAGCTTTGATCTAAGAGATGTCTCTGATTGGTCTTGTTTGAGCCTTCAGCCCGACGTGAACCCCCATGTCACTGATAATCTCTTTCATTATCCTCACGAGCTTGATGGATCTCTAACCTTGGCCCATGAGTTAGTAGAGCAAGCTAAACTAGTGTGCTGAAGTACTTCTTTAGTTAGTCTCTCTTCCTAAACTCCTTCTTGTGTCTATTGGAGACTTTCTTTCTATCAATGCCCACAGCCTACTCTTGTGAGCACTAGGCTTGTGCCTGAATCAATGCCCTAACCACTTCAGCCAACTCTCCTACCATTTCCTTTAGCATCTCATGATGTTGATGCCATACTTGTATTCCATCAATAATATCAGGTCGGTGTGAGGTCGTTGGGGGTGTGTCAGTGGCAACACCTATGGTGGGGAGGGTGGAAGTGCCTACTATAAGAAGGGCTAGATCCTTCTATTGTTCCCTATGACCATCAGGCTGGTCAACTATAGTATTTGAACTCCTGGTAGTTCTTCCTCTAGCCATTGAAAAATAAAGGGGAATGTAGTTTAGAGCCCTTCCTCTAGTGTCAAAATGTTAATGGTTGAATCCAATTAACTAAAATCCAGAATCCTAAACTGCAGATTGAATGTGAAAAGAGAAAGAGAGAAAGAGAAAGAACAGGGAGACACCAGAAATTTTTAATATGATTAAGCTAAAGTAAGTTTGACCCTTACGTCTATGGCTTTTATTACTCTTTGCTAAGTGTTTTATATTTGATGATTGATTGTGTTATGTACAATGATTTCATCCCTTTTTACAATGGTTGGGGGTTATAATTTGAATGTAAGCCTATAACGATAAGCATCATGACTTAATTAGGATTACATAATAGATAAGGGTTGATGGTTATAACAGACTCCCATTAAAGTAGGAAACTATACAGATTTCCTTGGATTGTTGGTTGTGGATGCGAGCTCTAATCTATGAGCCGAGCCTTGTTCTTAGTGACTTGAGGTGGTCGCTTTAACCCGTGTTGATCAGCGACCTTAGCTTATATTTAGTGACTTGATGTCTTAGTCCAACAACCTCAATCATGGAAGAGCTAGGCTCTTATTAGCTGAGTTCATCCATTGGGCTTTTACCAGTCCATTTATGTGATTTCAATAATACCCACAACACCAAACTATGCATGTTATATCAAAATTTATACATAAACAATCAAGTATGTATTTTTCCTAAATTAATTTCCCTTGGGAATTATAATATTCACAACAAACAAAATTTATGAATATTAATGAAATCTTTCATAAAAATAAAATTTATGAAAAAATTTTGCAAAAAAATAGCCAAAATAAAATTTTGGAAAAATAGATTTTTTTTCAAGCCAACAAAATGACAAACAGTGCTGTGTTTCATTAAATGATGGCCTAGACCATGCATCAAAATGACACGTCATTTCACTTAACTATGAAACGACGCGTTGTTGAGGTCGTCCCCTACCTCCGTTTAGGTCATCTCAACTCGAAACAAATCGGATGCAATTTGAAATTTGAATCAGCTGATTTCAAGCATTTTTCATGTTTGATCGATCACTTTCAATGATAGAAAAGTTAGAAATCTTTAAACTAAATGATTTCTCTACACAACACTTGAAAATAAGGAAGTTTATATGTAAACTAGAAAATAGGATAATTTTTCAAAAAATTTTTTAATAGCCTTTACATCAAAACAAAAGTACAAGATGCTTTAATACCATATGTTAATGTATTCTAAACACTAAAGTTCAAAATATAAATTAATGCTTGATTACTGCTTCTCCTTTCTTTGCACATTACGTTTGAAAGCTTCCAATGCTTTGCAATTTCTCTGAATGATAATGGTTCTACTGTATGGATAGTTGACAACATTGGGGACCCAAACACCCTATTTATAGAGCCTCTTAGCCAATCATTGAGACTTTCAAGATTTGAAGATTTACTTCAGTTGCTAGGAGTTATTTGAACCAACTGCAAATTCTAATCCTTTTGGTATTATGTATTGGCCAACATAGGAGATAAGGCTTGCTACTTATCTACTCCAAAATTTTCGATGAGCTATTGCACTGGTCTGATTATTCAATCTTTATCCAACTAGTGCAATAATTTAGCCTTATCCTACAAAAAACACTATCCTCAATACTTGAAAATTTAGAACAGACATCAAAACGAAATTTCTGGATTGCATTGTCAATCTCTTGCATTGAAAATGTTGGTTCGATTTGAATGATATGAAACAGAATTACAGCCAAGAAACAATTGTTTTTTAGGTAATTTTCAATGTGCTTAGCGTCTAGGTATTTTATAAATGGCCAAGCTATAGAAGGACAAGTAAAACAACATGAAGATGCCTTCTTCGTCAGTTACACAAAATTGGTGAATTACGCTAGAAAAATATACTAGTTACATTCATTTTAATTTATTTAATTTCACACAAAGCCCATTTAGCAAAAGCTAATATCAAGAATAAGCGAATAAATGAGATTAGCTTTAATATACCAACGATGATCAACTAAGAATGTGAAATCAAAGTAAGTGCAACTTTCTTTGATCCAGTTTAAATATGCTTGCACCTCCAATGTAAAGAGTACAATCCGCATTTCCTAACATGGATCTGCGAACCTTGCATTACCTACTTACTACATTGTATTCTGAGAAGTGATTATGATAGCACCAGACATCATACCATCTAGACCAAAATCCATTTAGTTATTAAAGCAATTACATACACAACCTCAATAGAAAGCCATACATGAATCAGTTTCCTAACTAAGAAGAAACTAAAGTAAGCAGACAGAGATAATGCCATTCAAGGAGTTCAAAGAATACAAGTCTTCTAGAAAATCATCCATGTAACCATTTCAAGTTCTTTATTGACCAGAATAAGGAAAACCACCAATGTCGAACAAAGATGTCCATATCAAACTATGTAGAAGTCTAGCCAACTTTGGTTTCTAGCACAAAGCCAGATGTCAAACATAATTAATTTGGCACATAAATATGACACTACTTGATAGGATAATAATTTCGCAAATCAATTTATCCACACAAACATCTATCGTAAGATAGAAATATTTTGGTCCATACCAAACAAATGATATGATGGAAACATGCATTTTCCAACCCTGAACCCTGATAATCCTATGATGATACATCTTTCCAACCCCCCTAGTTGACCCAAAAATTGTACAATTAGTTCATAGTTTTCATTACTAAGGCAATGCAGTTTAAACTTGATCCCACTTGTCACTGTTAACTGTATCTAAACTTCTCTTTGATTTCCTTAACAAGCTCCCTAGCATCCTCATTGTTCAAATGCTGACAGACCACTTACAAGTCTCTTCATTGTTGTAAAATTTGAAACCCAACCCTTTGCTATACTCTCTTTGGAAACAATATACCTAGTCTCAAAATCCCCACCTTGGCACAGGAAGTGAACTAGAGTGAAGTAACAGTTAGTATCAAGTACACAACCTCTGTTCTTCATATCCTTAAACAATTTCTTTGCTTTATCCAAGTTTCCTACTTTACCAAACCCATGAATCAAATGAAAGTAAGTAACTTCATTTGGCTTCATGCCTCTGGATATCATCCCTTCAAGCAAAGCTTTCAGCTCCTATGCTCTATTCAATTTACACAGACTCTAAATCCTGACGGCTAAGACCTGGCTAAACTCCAAGCTTCTCTATCAATTTCAAAACTTTCCCTACCTCTTCCATTTTCTCCTCCTTGTAAAACTTGTCAGGTAGGCTCCCTCATTAAGGAGCAAGAAGACAAAAAATAGTTTAGGTGTATTTTTAATGTTGGTAGCTAGAGAAGTAAAAAAAATAGGAGGAAGTAATATTTGACTTTTGTCTTTTGCTTTTGGGCCTTTCTGTGTGAGAGTTTAAGAAGTTGGTGGCATCATTTACTTCGACTTTTTTGGAAGTAGAAAAATAGCCTTTTTTCATCATTGAAGAAAAACCAACAATGAGAGAAGAAGGGAAGACAATAGTTACCAAACAGAGAAGAACATCCAGAAAATTCTGGTCTTTGTGGTCTAATGGAGCTAGAATTTTAGGTGCATGTTCAAGACTCATTGATCTTCTTTTTGAATGGTGGAAGATTGTTTTTGGACTCTTGTGTAGCAAGATTTTAGCTCGTGAAAAATGATCCTGTTTAGTGAGACCTTTCCTCTATTTCATATGTATTTGTTGTAGTTGTCAAGGATTATTGTTCTTGAAGAATATTGATGTATTCCTCTAGTTTCAGCTAGAGAGATTGTACCCAAAATTGATTATAGTGGAGTGTTTTGGTTAGACTATGGTCCCGTGGTTTTTACTCTCTTTTAAGGGGTTTTCCACGTTAAAATTATGGTGTCTCTCTTTCTAGTATTTTCAGTAATTTATTTCTGTATTTGCTGTTTGATTTTTGTTGTAGGTTTGATATTGATTTTTGGTTTGGTATCTGCTACTGGCTTGATATTTGCCTATGGTTTGATTCACATAAAAGAAAGGAGTTGTGTGGGAAATTTTACTACTTTCGCTGTGCCTGTTCTTCCTAACAAATTGTATCAGAGTGGGTTCAGAATTTGCTCATTTATTTTGTGTGTGTCAGGTCCCAAATTAGGTAGTATAAGGATTTAAAGAGTGGTAGACAATTTATAAAGTGGAATTTAAATCAGATCTTGCCCTTATCTTGTTGGAGATGC
>JANHAO010013557.1:0-15774 GCA_026873985.1 Saraca asoca
CATTTTTAATTGGCTAAGCAAAGACTTGAAGTGCAAGTTGTGATTAATTTAGTGAATTTGGTCAATGGTTTGGATTAGTCTTTGAGGTAAGTGACTAGGTGATGAACATGTGATTTGGGTTTTATGTCCTTACTCTATTATTTATGAAGGAATTCTACGCTTTCCTCTTGGTAAGTCCAATCTTGAATCTTTTTTAATTAGCCATGATAAGATCCATCAATAATTAAAAAAAAAAAATTAGTGTGATTTAAGATAGCTGATTTTATATTAAAATTCTTCAATCAAGTAAAAGTAATTAATTAAGGTGGGTGGAATTAAATTCCAGTGTTCAGAAACCAGTGCTGCTTAGTCATATATGAGAAGAATGTGTAGTCCTACTATAACTCAATACTATTGTATTTTATATTATGATAAATAGAACCGATCTCGAAATATGATATAAAATAAATTAACTTATCAAAATATAAAAAATAATAGTAAAAATTTTAGTATTAAAGTAAGAATAGAAATGTTTTTCTTGAAGAAGGCTCAGCTATGTGTATAATACAACATTTAAGATGATAGCAGAAAAGAAAAATTTTTACTGAAGTTGTGGGGGCGTAGATTTTACATATAATAAGTATGCAAAAATTGTAACTCCATGGCAACGTTGCATCAATTTTTTTTATTTAAAAAATTGTAAAAAATATAAAAAAAAATTTCAAAAAACTTACAATAACACATATCAATACAAATTTTGTTAAATAATGAAAAATATCAATCACACTTTTATTTTTTTTCTTTTGGTGAATATCAAAGAACAAAAAATCTTCAAAACATAACCGAAATATTTAAAACACTTTCATTTTCCAGTTATCAAAACGGAGGAAGAATATGAATATTCAGTTAACATCGTTGGCATGATAATGTAACGTATTGTATATAAAGATTTAATGTCATAAGTTTTGAAATAAAATAAACATGTTGATTCAAAGAAAAAAATTTCATTTTATGACTACATTTTCAAATTACAAATATTACTATAAAAACTAAAATTTATTAAAAAAAAAAAAAGAAAGAGGAGAAATTTAACTGCAACACGAGTTAATGATACAATAGAATAATAGATCATAACAAATATACAAATGATAATAATTTAACCAAAAATTTCTTAAAAATTAAACTCAGTCAAATTAAAAAATCGAATAGATATATAATTGAGATATATTTTATCCATGCATATGTATATTTATAAAATATTGAGTGATGAACTTAACTTACATTTCTCTGATCATTATAAAATAATTTTACTCAATTAATTAAGTAAAAGGACTTAAATTTAACTTACCGTAAATGTAAATTAATTCGATATTATTTATATTTATTTTTTTCACATTATCAAAAGCTATCAAAAAATTTTATTATTAATAAAATTCTTAATTATTTTTATTTTTTAATAATATGACATAATCTTATTTATTAATAATATAAAATTTGACATTAACAATAAATCAAATTTAAACTTTTAATAAAAATTAAAAAATTACATATTTAAATCAATCTTTATTTGTTTTATTTATTTAAAATATTTTTTAAAATCAAAATATATTTTATACGTATTTAATTTTTGTATGACCGATATAATATTTTGATATGATATTTAATTACCCGATGAATGCACCTTGCACTAAGTTTCTACCTCCCATAACATCAAGAACTTTGACTTCGGTTGTGATATTTCGGCAATTGTGATGGAAATTCATGGAAAGACGTGCCAGTTTAAGCAATCTAGTTGCATTTTTCACTTAATAATAAACTGTCCTGTCTTTATTAAAATACGCAATTTAACACTAGTTTTACCCTTTGGATCAAGATTTTGAAAAATAAAATAAAAAAATAATATAATATAAAATTTTTAATGTTACGATAAAATTAAAAATATTTATATACTCTATAAAATTAAAATATTGTTAAACTCTCTTGTATACTCTTTTCATCTGCTATGAGGTTGGCTTCACTATGTTTTATTTATGATTATTGTTCGAGAAGGTTCTTGAATAATTTGTTGTACTTGTGAAATATGCATCTCAACTCAAGTGGAAATGTTTATGGGCCCAAAGTCGGAGTTGTCATATTTTTGGGCTTTAAACTTCATTGTCAGTTGTTTTGTTATTCCTTTAGCATGATTTTGAATATGCTTGGACCTTTATAATCGACATTTAATGATGCTCCAAAGATTTTGTCTTATACTTTGAATCCGATTCTAGTTCTCTATATATATAAGTTTATCAACTTTATTATTCCTATGATAAAAAAAAAAAAAAAAAGTTGACATAGAGAAAATAAAAAGACCAAGAATTTGAATACATATAACTTTTAAATGAATCCTTCATTACTTTAATATGATGGACCGATCACATATTGTGTTACAGTTATACAAAAGATAAAAGAACAAAATTTCTGCAAAACTCACCGACGCACCAAAGATGTATGCATTATACGCATTTTTTTTATTATTATTTTTATGCAAAACTGCTTATACGAATACATACTTAGTTCCTCCAAAATGTTTCAGATTTTCTTTAAAATTTTTTATATTTATATTTTAGCCCCAAGATCTGTTTCCACCCATGATTACGTGCATGGAAGTGGAAGTATCATAAAGAATAGAAGGCAAGCATGTAACATAGAATTTTGACTACTTTCAGCAAAAACGGAGCTAACGATCAGTATATTAAATGAGCAGAAGCAAACAAAACGTAGGCGTCTTGCAGTGCGGCCACAACAACACTATCTGTTTTGTTTGAATCTCTGATCAGCTCACAGAGCTCGATGGTATTCAGAACCCTACAATCTAAGTCCGTTTTGTTTTTTGTGAAGGAAGTTGCCACATACATGCGTGCTACTTCTCGTATTTTCATCAGATGCTTGCCGTGTTTACAGAGAAGCGCACTTTTTCCATGTCTCGGTTACCGTGTTTACATCACCAGCTGAAAAACCAGAATAATGCTACTGCAACCCAAGAAGATAAAATGTTAACTTGTTTTATGTTTTTATTCATTAGACAAAAAAGATGTTGTATTTAACAAACTACTTTGATCTGTGTGCCTATCACCTAGTATATGGTGCCGCAGTTGCTGGTTTTCTAGATCTGCCAAGAAGAAAGGAATAAATAATTTTCAAGTTGTATCGAAATTACAACAAGGAACTAACACTACTGCCACCCATGTTGTCGGCTTCATCATCTTTTCATGCCAGAAAATTATTCCACATTAACTCTCCAAGTTGACCCATACAATAATAATTCCAGAGAGCAACATTAAGCAGTCCGACCAGATGGTTTCATCTTTACATGTCACTTAAGCTATCCTTAAAGCTTTCCATCGCAGTCGTTGAACTACAATATACCAAAAGCCTATCCAAAGGCTTTGAGAGTCAAGCCAACAAGATTTTGACACAAGTCACACTTTAAATAGACCTCACATATAGGCCTCACACTTCTATATAACCACGAAGTGATTCACGTGTCTGTGTCATGCTATTTCTACGTGTTTATTCTCACATCAAACACGAACCCATATAATTTTCCCATAATAGAGGCTGAATAACTAGCATTAGCATATACTAATTCATCAATACATCAATTGTTTAAGCTTTAATTAATTAAAGCAACTCGGGTAAAAAAAATAAATCGAAATGGCCTGCCTGCAATACTACAAAACGAAAGGCGCTATTTCAAAACTAGCAGATATTGAGTTCACTATCAAGCATGCTTTGCTAAATTCCAATTTCATTAATTTGCACTTCTCTCCTTTTGTCCTTTTTCTGTTTTGTTATGTACATCTCATCAAACTGTAGGGGCTGAAATCAGCACCAGCCAGGTGCCTTCATGTTCCATTAAAAATAGCAACAAAAAAAAAAAAAAAAACTAAATATCAAAGAGAAGTTGCACTGCTGGACAAAAGGGCGGCACGGAACCGGCAATTTCCATAGAAGTTTGTCTGTCTGCAATGGATATATGACATCAGCAACAGGAATATGATGTCGCAGGTGATTTGGTCAAACTTTGTTTTTTTTCTCCGCAATTTTTGGGCCATCGTACATTGCTCCAAATACTTCTAAATCCTCAGGTTTCTCCCTCTCTTCAAGCCATGCATATCCTTTTCTTTCCTCTTCTGGTATGGAAAGACCTTCCACTGCAAAGTTTCAAAGCTGGAGAGCTTATACACAGCAGGAAAAGGAAACAAGCAGAAAACTATATTTCATTTAAGTGAAAATTTTATCCTACTTCAAAATTAAGTCAATTTTCTTATTTTAGGAAAAGAGAGACATTCAGATGTAGTAGGATATGTAAATGCATGGGTCCCACAGGCTGTAAATCCTGTTTATCCCTCTCCTCCTTGATCAAGAAAATGTCTTACCACATGAGTAAGATAGAGAAATTCTTCCGTAGAAAGATGCAATATTTTAATTTTCAAGATTGAAAACCACAAATAACTTCTTTTGATTTGATGGGAGTAGGGACTTTCTATAACTGAAAGCATGCAAAAATTTCTTTTAAGATAGAATACATCCTAGTTGAGGGTGTATCAGTTGAGAAGAAATAAAGCGATGCTAGTGTAAGCATACCTTCAAAGTTGGCAAAGGGGTGTTCAAGGTAGTAGGTGCAATGGCGACCATCGGGATCGGAGTATGGAGGGCCAAGCACATCAAGAACTGCGCATGCCGTGACAGCTGTGAAGCAATGCATGTTGCCCCCATCAGCAGGGTAAAGGATGGAGGGGTTGCATGGAGCACTGAAATCAGCATCAACCTTAACTTTAGCCAACCTTACGTCGGCAGTCTGGACTGCATGATTGGAATAGGCAAATTATTTACCTCATTTCCGTTTTTCTATATAGAATAAGGACCTGTTAAGAAGATATGTAGAAACCCAAAGATAGTGACTCTAAACGACCAGTCAATGCTAGATGCATCGATTTACTCAAAAGGAACTCATCCCATAAAACCTGTCTTTGTACCTTTTACACAAACGGAAACAGATGGCTAAAGACATCCCACAAATACAACATTGCTGGCAGATTTTACCAAGCAGCTTGACCTTAGACTTAAGGGAAACAACAACAAAAAAATAAAAAATAAATAAAAATTATTTTAAAAAAAAAAAAAAAAAAGAGAGTCAAGAGAAATAGCTATTCACAATCTAATTTCTCAGTAGTTATTGAGATTTGTAGCTCGAGGGTCTTGTCTCATATTTCTGGCGTTAATCGGATTTTTGAATGTAAGTCACTAGATGAATGTATTTAAAGACGTCCAATGGAGATGCCAACTACAATATATTCTACATGTAAATGCTTTGAGAGATACTAACTACTATATATTCAACATGTAAATGCTAATGCTCAATGCTGCTTATTACACCAAGTTAGAATGTCAACAGCTAAACTGTTTTGAGGGAGAACAGATTCAAAGAGAAGGAACATGAGAAAAGCTTAGCCTCTTTTTCTATGTTAGGTACTTTATCCTTATAATAATCTTATGTATGGAATCTCCAAATCTCTGACCAATTAAGTACAGACATAAAACAGAATAAATGTTTTCTTTAAGCATGAACATTTTCCCCCTCTCCTCTCCGTATGATGAAAATGAGCAAATGTACGAAACCACAATACATAAAAGAGAAAAAAACGAATAATATTTTAAAGGAAACACTCACTTGTATTTTCTGATGCTTTGGCAATGGTTGGAGTGTCAGCAGGCAAGTCGACCACCCAATCATATGATTTGATGTGCATTGTCCCAAAAAGGAGCTTACTGAAAACCGTCATTCCGGGGTGATTATGGAGAGGAAGTACACCAGAAGGTGGCAAGCAAAATATTCCCATCTGCAACAAATATAGAAATACAATCATTATTAGCAAAACAGCGCCCTTCTTTTGTGTGATGCATCATCAAACTATCAAAGCAGGTCAAGCTAGCCGCCATACCGAGAATTTATCGCACTCATAGATATGCAGGTATGTAATTCTTGGCTTTCTTAGGCGAGCATTTGTCTTGTGCACCCGGAAACATGGCATTTCAGGACTAATGGCAACATCTTCTAGCTTTATAGCATCTGTGCAAAAGAGGCCAAACTTGTGTGCTTTGCAAAGCATATAAAAGTATGAAACTAGAAAGCCAAGCAAACTGCTTTAAAAGGGGTACAATTTATAGATAAAAAAATCCTCAGCTTCATTCACTTTTTCATAAACATAACCAGCAAAAAATTTGCAGTTTTGCTGATTATTTTCAACCTTATATGAAGCCCAATAACTTGAAACATAAACAAACTAGTTATCTAGCCCATTATTCCAACAATGCCCCAATTTAGGGGCAAAGTAAGTCTAAATTATCCACATTAGACGGTCAAATCAGTAGAGAGAAAAATACAATGCAAGAAGAGGGAAGAAATGGTACTTTATTTAGATTAGAGCACGAAGTTGACATCACATTGTGAACTGAAACTAGCAATGTAAATTGTCCCTTGGAGAACCAAAAGCACATGATGGCAAAAAAAATTTATTTGGTAAATGCACACATACTATTAATATATAGAATGCATGCATATAAGACACAAAAACATGTCCCACCCCAAATGACGGAGACATAAATAGTAAATATGGAAGAGCAAAACCCACAGCCAAAAACATAAAAATCAAGAGAAAAATGCATGGTAATTGATTACATCAAAAGTATGAACAAATCGTAAAATTGGATCAAATTTTTTTTAAAAAGAATAAGAAAATATAATTGAGATAAGACTTACAACAAATTAGAAATCTAACTTGATCCCTCCAAGAATACACAATTCTAAGTGGAAAATCAATATCAGTAATCAAAAGGAAAAAGAAAACTCCAATCTTATTCAAATTTGGCCCACCAGAAAGTTTACGCAAACAGCTCCACTTAGATTAAATCTTCACATCATAATCATAGCCAACTGGGAAATACTGCTTTAGAAAGATACTCAAAACACATTCATTCATATAAATTCCCATGTGTAATTGGACCACATACCTATTACAGACTTGAGCTTTTCAATGTCTTGAGGGGGTGGAATAATCCCAGTTGCCGCAGAGGCAAAGACTTCTTTGCAAGTATCATACAATTTCTGAACCGGATGCATCTTCTTCTGCCGCCGCCGGCTCTTCCTCGATTTGCTGTTCGAATTCGTTTCTTTCGGCAATTCACAAAAGTCTCTGCCTTTTCTATCAGCCAGCGTCCTCTGAAACCCCATTCGAATCTAAACTCAAAATCCAAACTGATTACTACAAAATGCAGAATTACGATCTGATTATAGAAACCCACTAGTCACTAAAAAAATGCCTCACTTTCAGAGCTATTCCAGCTACAGAAGAACAGGGGACGACAGATAATTCAATTACCGCAAATAACTACCGCAGGAATCTCCAAAAGAAGGAAATAAATTTCCACCCAGAATCCGAAATGACCCGGAAAAATACAGCACAATACGGAGAAGAGAGGAAAAGGAGGGAATACGGAAATACACAGTGTATTAGGAGGATTTTGTACAAGAAGGTGAAGGATAAAAGGTAGAGAGAGAAGTGGAAATAAGCATTTGTGATGATGATGAAGAAGCAGGGGGTGGGTGAGGATTGAAGAGAGAGAGAGGGGATATAAAAGAGGAGAGAAAAGAGAAGGGTTGGCTCAGAGAGAAATACAGTTGGTTTGAGGAAGTGAAAAACCAGGGGCCATGCTTGGCATTCCAGTGGGCTGTTCCAACAGCGGGTTTTTATCTGAAATCCTTCTTTTCCGGTCTTCTTGTTTTTGCTCCCTCTATTATGTTTATTTCACCTTCTAGACCCAAGATTTTGTGAGAATCTCAATTGACTTATCATTGTGATTGGGGGGCTCTCAAAGGAATTGGGAAAATTATTCCCACTTTCATTTTTTTCAAGAAAAAATGGACGTCAGTGGGGACAGTTCCAATTAATTCCACTGAAAGTGTCCCACATCTGCAGGAGAATTGATTAATCAACATTTGCAGAATTGAATGATACAAATCCCTCCAAATACATTTCGAGAAGAATTGATTAATTTTCAACACAAATAAGTGCAATTAATATGTGTTGTAATTTAAATTTTAAAATTTTGTTCACAAACATATTCAAAAAAAAAAAAAAACATGCACAAATTCACGTGTAAGCATTTTGAATTGTGAAGTATTGTTGCTTGCTTTAACACATTCATCACATGCCAATTTTTCACAAAAATAATTCTTCTCACATTTAAAAATAATGTGAAAATGACACACCTGAGAAATTTATATATGACCCAATGAATAAGAAGAAATATATCAATATAATTTTTTTCTACATGATATGATAATACAACACGAAGATAATATATTTATATGGATTTTGGTTTAATATATACAAAAACCTAATATATCCACAGCTAAACAAATCGAGCTGTAAGTTAAGTATGAATATTTTAAAAAATTATATACAATAGTTAAAAATCAAATTAAATTATTGATACAAATCTTAATCATTATTAAACAAATTTAATAAAATAGATTATGTAATTGAATTTAACGGATAAATTATAGGGTTAACACAATCAATATAATCCATACAAACCTAATTAATAAATAAATTCACTTGAGACAACATAATTAGCAACTTAATCAAATTATGGCCTCCCCTTGTAGATATGCATGCGTGGATATTGTAGTTAATCAATTTTGCATGTTGGAGATAATTACTAATTAGGGTCGATGCTTGCGAAACGTTTTTAAAATGAAGAAAGTACGAGGAAATTTCGATATTCGTTAGTGAGAACACCAAAACAAAGGGAAAATAAATAAATAGTGTTAAACTAAAGGCACTAGATAGTGATCTAACAGTCAGCGATTCGAGTAATATATTAAAAGTTTTAGATTTCAAACCTTCGGATTATTAATATAAAAAAATAGCATTGGATTAGAATGATTATAAAACTCAAGATTTTGCTTTTATATATTTTAGAAAACAATACTCTTTTAAAAAAATTTATTGTAACTAAAATTATATTTGAAAAAAAAATTACAACATCGTACACAAGGATTGATATTCTGTAACATTTTGCAGCTTCATTTAAAAGTAAAATTTTTGTCGGGGAAAAATGTAAAATGCTTTCTTCAAATTTTGGATAATTAAACTTTGTCCCATTAACATAAAAAATTTAAAAATTAAAATTTTAAACTATATAAAATTTGAAATTGATACCTATCATTTATTTAATCAACTATTTTATTAAATTACATATTTTTTTCTAAATTTTTTAAACAAGAATCATAATATTATTATATATTAATTTGTTATGCCATTTTTTTACATATAATTTTACAACTCTTTTCGACTATTTAAGTAAAATTCAATGCATCTAATTCAATATCTATTAATTATATAATTTAGAAATTTTATATAAAAAAATGATATAATCAATACATAATAATATTGTGATTTTTGTTAATAGTTTTATAAAAAAATATAATTTAATAAAATGATTAATTAAATAAATATTAAATTTAAATTTAAATTTTCTATAATTTAAAAGTTTTTAAACTTTTAAAATAGTGGGATAAAATCCAATCATCCTATTAAAGTAAATATTTTACACGTTTTCATTTTGTTATATATACCAAGATTGGGTACAGAGACAAAGAGTATATTATTTGATATTTCCATATCTTTTCACGTTTTGGACCCCTTTGAGAGAATATATGCGTCAGATGAAGATGTGGGAGAAGTATTTTCTGCAGACAAACAAATCATGAGCGCATTTAATATAAGAATAAAAGAATTAAATTTTTAAAAACTTGTCTATGAATGAATTCATTAAATATTATATTTAGTAACATTATTAACAAAATCAATTTTAAGATAAAAGTTATATTTTGTAGATTTTATTTTGGACTTTCTTTTGGAAATAGAAATTAATTTTGAAAGATTGACCAAACCAATTATTTTAAACATCACTTTGAATTTAAGACCTCAAACACATTAATTATTCAAACACACACTATTTTTTTTTTTTTTTACTTTGTTAGTGCATACTATTTTATTTTTTATATTAATATAAAAAATATGAATCTAAGAATTCTAATATACCGTTCAAACTCCTCATCGCTAAACTACCACTTAATGGCTTGGCAACTGCACATTATGTGTGTAATGAGATTCAACGCTAGATCTTACTTACAATGAACGCATGATTAAAAAACATGTATACATGAGTATTGTTTAGAGTTTTTTGTATTTATTATAAGATTTTATAAGTTTTATGAAATTTTAATAGAAAAATTATAATTTATATACAAAATATTATATTTTCACCTAAAAATGTAATTTAATATGAAATTTATATATATATATTAAATATATAAAAATTGTAACTTTTTTTATTAAAATTATATAAAATCTTTTCAAGATTGTCAACCTTTTATAAAAATTATTAGTTTGTAATCCATGCACTGTATGGAATTTGATTAGTTTTATTTTATAACAATTTATAATACCAATTTGAATTATAAATTATAATATATTTAAGTATAGATAAACTATTATTGTAGATTTTATTATTTAAATTTTTTCATATTTCTAACAATATTTTTTTAATATATTAATACTCACATAAATTTATTTATAAATTATTTTATTTAAAAAATTAAACTAACTATTTCATCTATAAAAATTTAATTATTTAATTAATAAGAGTTCGTACATATCTTGAAAGTACTTGCCTTCAATCGTGTTCTAAATAAATTAAAAATTCAATTCATTGATAGTAATTTAATTCAAAAAAAAAAAAAAACCTTCCTTTAAGTTGTTTGTATTTTGCCCATGATAAAGCAAATAAACTAAGTAGCTGTTACCATATAAATTATTTAAGATTAACATGTTCCCTTTTACTAATTATTCATAAGTATTTTAATTTAGATTACATGAATACTCACAAAAAAATAAAAAAAAAAAACTACATGAGAGAAATTTATTGTTCCATTCTTATTATTAATTTTATTTTTATCTATTATAAGTACATTAATTTTTGTTATAAACAAGCTTGTTATACTAATATGACAAAAATATTAAAGAAAATTCTTGTCCAGGTATTAAATAAGTAAATATTGTACTATATAATTTACATAAATTATAATATATAAAAATAAAAATATTTGAACTAGTTCTTAAGTTATATAGCCATGAAAGCCACGAGTTGTCCGACCTCTTGCAGTTCACACAACTTAAGTCTTAACGAGTCCTATTAATTTCCTAAATGTTTTACACTACCTATATATATTTTTCTATAAAAAATTATAAAATCTAATTCAAGTTTATTTTAGAATGTAATATTTATCAATCCAATCATCATTGCATTATAAGTTAATATAATATTGATATTGTATATCAAATTTTAAGAAAATTTAACAACAAATATATAATTAAATACTTAACTTTTTCTCATACTTTAAAAGTAGGTTGTGCCAATTTTAAAGTATATGATGAAGTACCAAATAATCTCAAATCTTCATGAAATTTTATTGACATAATCTAATTAATATTTAAAATCTAATCAAATAATTTGTAAAAAATTGATTTCATTGAAATTGTGTGTGTGCCATGATGTAGCTTACACCCACTCTTACATAGCCGTATAACCTTTTATGATAAATTTTTTTACAGAATTTTTTTTTATTTCAAATATTAATACGGTAGATAATATTTGTCAAATTTCTTTTTGATTTGATATAATTTGATATTCAACAAATATATATTAACATTAATATAAATTATATTTTTCAAACACGGAAAAAAGTTATGGCGGGTTTAATTATATATTTGTTCCTAACGGATTTTTCTTTTAAATTTTATATGTAAGATCAATATTATGTACAATAATTGGATTGATAAAAAAATTATGTAATGATATAATTTAGATGGTATTAATTGATCCACATTCATATGTGTGTGTGTGTGTGTGTGTGTGTATATATATATATATATATATATGATTATGTATGTGTGTGAGAGAAAAAGAAAGCCCGTGCACGTATAATATATATATCTACCTAAATCAAAAAAAAAGGATTTTTCAACAAGAAAATTTAAAAAGATGATAAGTTACTTCATTGCAAGCACATAACTTATTAACTTTTTTTTTTAAATTTATAATAATAATTAAAGATGGTCTATAACCCTTATTGAGATAGTTGATTGCGAAATCTAAAGTTAAAGATAGAAATTGTAAAAACCAACAAACCTTTTGAACTGAAGAAAGTGGAGGGTTAAATTAAAAATAAATTATCGAAGATACACCTAATTCGCAATATTTATTATAATCTTTATTTTCTGGCTCTTTTCTCATTCACATGTAAGAAAGATCAAAGTTTGATGTGATGCCATAAAATAGTATTGAAGACTGCCGTGTTAAAGAGAAAACTGTGGGATATAAATTATTTTCTATTTGCCTATTTTTCATGAAGCATAATCATATGAATATTGAAGTGATATAATGGAAAATTTTAGTTATTTTCTGGATTAAATAGGAAAAAATTCTTTCTAAGAGTTTGGTTAAGGTGATAGACGATATTTCTTTAAAGATTTTGTCTTTTCTTAATATCCCGAATTTAATTTTAATTTTTAGCATATATGTAAATTTAATGAATTAGCTACTTCTATTATAAAAATAAAAAAATCTTATAAAATCCAAAACATCATTTTACTTCTCCATAAACATAAATTTTTTAATTTAATTTCTATTTAATTTTTATTCACAATTTAATACTTAAGGAATCAAATTTCCTTTAATCAAGTTTTTTTATTTATGTACTTCACATCTTATTAAATAAAACAAGGATTTAAAAGTCCAAAATCTTATACGATGTCACTTAATATTTGTATAGATATTAAATATAACATGTATAAGAAGATTAAATATTTATATGGATTAAAACATGTATAAAAATAGTTATCTTCTATCCCTATTTTTAAATTAAAGTTACAAAATAGGTTTATAGTATAGAGGACGTTATATAAATATTGGAAGATATTATATTAGATATCAGACTTTTATATCATTAATTTCATTAATAAAGTTAAAGATAAATGGATAAAAAATCAAATTAAATCTTTAAATGGTAAAATTGAAAATGAAAATTAAATAAGAATCCAAAAAACTTACATTTGAAAAGATTGTTTTAGTCTTTTATAGAGGACCAAAAAAAAAATCACATTGAATGTCTTTCATTTTATTTATATTCTAGATTTAATTTGATTCTTTGTATACGTGGATCAAATGGGTTAATTATTGCTATTATAAAAAATAAGAAAAAAAATCTTATAAAAGACAAAAAAATAGTAAAAAGTACATCAAGCTGTTTTTCACATTATTTGTGGGTGACAACGTAAAATTTTAAAATATTTATATAGAGCACTATTTTTAATTGAGAAAACCATGAGCGATCATGAGCCGAGGCATTGTTTATTGAAGGAAAAACCTGAACCATTTCAGATCCATTTCTTATAACATTAAAAATCCAGTTACTCTTTCACAAGCAACCCCATTACAAGATCTATGAATTCGGAAGCTTGACCAATAAATTAAACTTATGCATAAAAAAAAAAAACAAAGTTAATGTCCTCCACCATTGTTGTAATCCTCTAAAATAAGTGTATTGAGTGTCAATTTACAAGAGAAAATAAGTATATAAGTATATTATTATTAAAAATATCATTATTTTAAACTAATTACTCACATAATTTAAGAAGAGAAATACTCCTCCCACAATCAAAAGTTTTTCATACATTTGACAAGAAGATATGCAAATTATTATGCATGAAATAATTATGATTATGTGTTTACAATATACTAGGTGGGGTTTAGTCACGATATACTTGGATAGTATACATTCAACCTATTTGTCACCTATGTACTAAAAAAAAAAGAATTATAAATTTATTGATCTAGATTAATTATTACATATTCCTTTCTTCCTCTTTTATATATAATTTAATATAAATAATGGTTTCCGTTTTAAAAGAAATGACTTTACTAATTTACTTATATTAAAAGTCAATTAATACGCGAGGTTGTGGAGCATTTATTAATGATAATAGGGACGAAATTAGTAAAAATAAATAAATATATTCGTGATGTTTTTTCCTAGACTTCTACTGGTAATGGTCCAAGTGGTCATTAGCTTGATCTTAAGGTGGTGAGTTGTTCAATGAACTATGTTTAAGAGCTTCATCACCTTACTTGTGTTGAAACAAACAATATTAACATTCCATATTTTTTATTTTAAATTTTCAAAAACTCAATGAAACTAACATAGAAGCACAAGAAATATATATATATATATATATATATATTAATGCAGTATAAGATACACAAAGTGAAAGTACTATCCTTGTATAAGAGTGAAAAGAATAAATTATGATTATCAAATCTTATATTAATGATCAAAATTAAAATATAAAATTATATGATTTTTTTTAAATGATCATGTAACATTCAACTATATATTAATCTTGACCATCGATGTAATATATGATTATGACCCACTTATCTCACTTTCATATAAAAAGAGTGCTATCTCTTGATATAATAAGAAAATATTTGCTTTTATTTCACAATTATCTTGTAATATTAAAAATTTTGGAGATTAATTATAAAAGAAAAAAGTAATTCTATTGCTTAATGTATACGTAAGAGCTTTTGCTTATCCAAAAAGGGGAGGAATGATTGTGCATATCCGTCGCACTGTTCTTACACTGTGATTGATACAAGCATGACCTAGGAGCCATACTCCTTTCTTGATGTGGGAAGACATGTTTTTCCCAATCTTCCTACTTGCACTATGATATGCCAAGCTCAATTGCTGCAAATAATACATGGTATATTTATATATAATAAATTAATTTAAAAAATAAAAGTAAAGCATTAATCATAGACTGTGCGCACATGAAAAGATCATACTTATAATATGACAGAATTTAGTATAGCAAATATGTTTGAGTACCCGTGAAATGATGCAAATATGTCACTTCAAACGTGTTAATATTGATAAGGGGGTTAAATATGACATCACATTTTATTTTGTTTCAAAAATTGGTTTAGTTGATATAGTAATTGGTGCTTAAAAGTTTATTACTTGGAATTGAAATAAATAATTCAAGAAGCATATACTGAAAGAAATGTTAAGTGCATTGGATTATTATAAACATAAAATTAAGAAACCTAAGAAAAACTTTATATTTCCTAAGTTCATAAATCCCCTTGACCTTTTCTCCCTCTCTCTTCCATTATCTTATTAGTCATTTATTTGTTATGGGCTAGCTGTAGTGGAATATGTAGAAATAACCAAAAGCATTGGTAAAATTCAAAGCTATTTTGCTAAACAGAGAAAAGGATTATTAGAAATCATACTTTATTAATGCAGGTTCATTCAATTGATACAGAAAATCTAGTGAAAATTCTATCATTTTTCATAATTAGGGTTTGAATTTCCTTAATATCCTTTGTAACTTGTGTTGGTGATTATCTTTAGTCAAGAAGGTCTTTTGGTGTCCAGTAATGAACGGCCATTCACTTACTATTTGTGTTAATCCCTCTGACCATCACTACAAGATTAAATGTACCATTGATATCCAGATTGATAAACTATACTATTTTCTGAAAAAAAAAAAAAAAAGAAGAGGAAGAGAAATCATACCTTAGAGCAAGGCCAATTTAGGGGAAAAAAACAAACAA
>JANHAO010013558.1:0-15775 GCA_026873985.1 Saraca asoca
AAATAGAAGAAATATTATTAGCAAGAGTGAGAATGAGTACAAGTGTAGTGGATGATAAGATATCCTTCCAAACAAAAAGCACATAGAAAGGAGGACAGCCAACTAAATGGCATAACATAACCAGTTTTAGTTCTTACTTAGTTATTTGCTTTTCTGTATTTAGGTGAAGAATTGTTATTTATTTGCTTTGTACAAAAACTTATTCTCGTGTTATTCATGAATCTCATGATCTACTTTGCCTTATTTTTCTTCTAGGCTTCTATTCCTGTTGTTTTGGCTGAGAACAGTGGGAGATGTAACAAGAATGAAAGTGATGAGAAGGTTTGACATTTGCTTCATGGCACTTCATTATATCCTTCTCGTTTGGTCTTTTACTTTGACTTGGCCTGATTGAGATCATGTGTGCTTTTTGGTGATAGGTTCTTCCAAATGGGACAGCCTGGATTCCTCAGTTAGTCCATACAATCACTGAAGTTGCACTGAACAAAAGTGAGTCCATTCATGTTGACAAGAAGTTGATTGAAGGGCCAAATCCAAATGAGAGAGGAAAGTTATGGATTCCTCTTATATTTGCACTGCAGGTAAGATTTTGCATTTTGAGGTTTAGCTCTTTTGCTCTTTATATTGACGGTGGGAGTGATAATATTTTTTTCTTACCTGCCTCTTAACAGTATTACCTTGTCATGAAACCAATTGAACGAGCTATCAAGAATGATATTAGAAAGGAGGCTAGGCCTCCATGGGAGAAACGTGATGCTGGGTTGGCTTATCGCAGGAGAGATTCTTGATGTGGCTGTTCGTTCACCTTTGCTCTCCTTAAAGTTCCTCTATGTTTTAGGGTCTGGTGCTGATGCATCTACTTGTCCGTCTGCTTTCTAAGCCGATTTAGGTGAACTAAATACACTACATTTGTTATTAGCCTGCGGCTGGCGGATTTTGTGATTTAGAGGGGATCGCATTTTGTGTGTTGAGGTAGATTTATTTCTTTTAGATTATTAAGTTTGATGGTCGTATTTGACGTTGCAGTTGATAAACTACGAGAACCAATTTCATCATTTGGTTTTTCGATTCTACCAATTCATGCTGTCAATCGTTTCAAGTCTTTGCTCCAACAGATATTGATCCTGAGTGTATGGTTATTGATGTCTAAATGCGGAAATGGTGAGATTATTTTGTTTATGCCATCAAATATATTATCCCCAAATCAATTTGCGTTATGACTATTACAGACGGATAAGTATAGTCTACAATTACAGACGGATAAGTATAGTCTACAATGCACCGACACTCTATAGAGCAGTCGTGTCTGTGTGTTGGAAACGTTTCCGACATCGACACTCATTGATACTGATACGAAACGTGTCGGAGTCATGTCTGTAATTTCAAAAAGTTCGAACACCCATTCTTTATTTCGACACACGTGTCAAGCACAATTTCAAGACCGTAGTCGTAATTTTAAAAAGTTCGGATACGTATTTTCTATTTCAACACGTGTCAAGTTCGAGTTTCAACTTATTATTTGTTATGCGTTGTTATTTAATATTATGAATATTTATTTTTATATGAAAAATAATTATTACAATATATGTATTTATAAATAAATATAATATTTTTTAATATTTATAAATATATCTCTATATTTTTACTATTTACGTATATTCTTCATGTGTTGGTGTCTTATATTTTTTAAAAATATCATATTTTCATATCTGTGTCCGTGCAACATAGAGTATAGTAATTGTTGCTTCTGGCTCTCCTTCCACCACTCATCTAAAATACAAGATGTACCATAAAGTGATATTTCATATGGAAATCAATGGCTGAAAATTTGATAAATAATAAGCAATTAAAAAGTAATTAAATCTATACCAAGATAGAAACTCTCTTCATTTACTACACAATTCTTTTTTCCCAAAAAATTTGATATATAACTTTTCATAAATTCATAATTATGGATAATTTTTGTATTTGCATCTCCAAATATGAGCAGGCTCTGCGCCCTGGCCATTATCCGAATTGATTGACATCGTTATCGTAAGCAAATGAAAGGTTCGTACATGTTGAAAGATGAACATAGGCTTGAACCTTATGTAAACTTTAATGATAAAGACGGAAACATATATAAACCACAACTTGAAACGCCATGTGTTGAAGATTCAAAGCTACAACTATTAGTAATATATAATCCAAAACTTGAATCAAGATTTCATAGTACTTTCAAACCCCAAAAAATTGCCAGCTAGTAGATACAGATCATAATTGGCTGCATCCTCCGAGAATTGCCGATGGAGGCAATCAAAACTGTAAAATACTAACTTACACCCTGTAGAGATCTTGCTTGACTACCTAATGTAAGCCAAACAATTCTGTCTCAAACTCCAGTCCTAATCCATAACTACTTGTGATGAAGAGATCATTAGGGAAAATGACTGGGGAAATGGGTGAAAGAATAATCTCTTTCATCGCTTTCTTTCAGCTCGCCATTTGTATACTGGTTTAGAGGTTGGGGAGACAATCTCATCTTCACGGAGCTTGCGCTTCCGACCTTTTTTCTGTCCATTAAATAGAATATTAGAGCATTCTTAATGTATAATGAATGTATCTACAAACAGATGTTATAAATGTCAATACCTGCAGCTCCTTCTTCATTGCCATATCCGAGTAAATTTTTTCCAATAGGCTAAGCCTATTCCTCCTTGCTTCCAACTCACTGTAGGATGTATCTGTCTTCCTGTGCAGGAGAGAAATACCATATTAACTATTTATAAGTTATAACAAGCATCAAGCAATCGAGCAAAAAGGACATGAACAAACAAATGGAAGTAATGAACTAGGGCTGATAGTAGAGGCTTGAGATATAGATCTCATAAAAATCAACATATTTTAGGATACATGGAGCTTCCTGTAAGCAGAATCCCAATAGATTCAATCCATGGAAGCAAAAACCTGACCATAGTTTTTATCTTTTAGAGAATAAAGATGAGAAAATGCCGAGACTCGAGCAACACATTATTGAATAAACTATGATAACAAGATTGCTAAGTATCATCATAATTAACAATTTAAAATTGCAAAACTGAGAACAAATAAATTATATTGTTGGTTAGATGCCTGAAAAAAGCTTCATTGTAAAGCTTGTATAATGAAATGTTCAACAAAATTGAGAAAGGAATCAATCTGTCTGGGAGCCAAAAACACTGTTGTACCTCTGAATGCTAGCAGGAATATGATCAGAAACAAGCGGCAATTCACTTCTAGGATATTGTGATTCTATCTCTTTGGCATCTTGCCTGCGCATGCAGACAGGGAATGGATTACAAAATCCATGCATTCGTTCAAAGAATGAGATGGAGTTTTACCAATTACCATTATACTCACATTATATAACAATATAACAACAAAAGAGAGGAACATAGACAAGGATTTCAGAAATACCGGTCAAAACAACAATATTAACTCAAAAAGAGGCCTTTTAACAAGATAGCATCTCTAATAGCATTTTTACATGAATTTGAGGCCTAGCTAGGTGCATATATCTACAAAAATAAGAAGTCAGAAAAGCAGCCACTTGAGAATTTAAAACTGCACACAAATTCCTGCCTATCAGAGCCATATTGACATATGCAGCATAAAATTACCATCCATTTCACCACTTAAAAACACACTACATATACTGATAAATCAATTACAATACTATAGTCCACAAAGCAAACAAACATGACTTTTCACTTGTTTAGAGCAACATGACAGAGCAAACCACACTCAAAAGATGATTATGTTGCCCATGAACCTAACAATTTTCTTGGAACGTTACATATTGTAATTATTCCTTCTTTTAGCAGCAGAATTGCAACATTGACACAAAATTACAGCAACTGAAAAAAATTCTTTTCAAGAATAATCATGCAAGAATGAATGCTTAGAAGTAGCAATTGTTGACATATAAAAACACATCAGTCTACTGAGTGGGGAGTTTTCAAAAGCTTTCTCAACTCAAACTCCTTTATACCATGTGAAACATACTGGCTGCTACTTATCTCACCAAACACAAGTATCAAAACATTTGCCCACTAGATTAAGCCATCCTTGATTTTCTATATATCTAGTTGAAACATCTCACCATAATATTCATAAGCCTCTCTTTTACATATTAATCATTTATTCTTTTCTTATACTTCTCTAATATCTAATGACCTATGATCATGTTAAATGATGCCATCTCCTACTCTTGATCCTCAATTTGTATCTACAGCTTAATCATGTTCGTCATTCTAAGCCTAAATGACAATTAATGATGGAAATTGAGAAGAATTAAATTCTAAGAATTTAAACAGGGCATGCATCCAATCTGAAGATCACATAATGCGACAGTCATATCAACGTAGAAACATAAATGAGGGTTAGATAGCACAAACCTGTCCTCAGCATAGTAAGTATGCCTGTTGGGTGGTTGATTACCAATAGAGTGCAGTGTGGCAGTAAGCCTTTCTATTTTCTGCAGGGAAAATCAAATTATATATACAGAATATTTTTGTATAAAATCCCAATTAAAACAGAGAGTATATAAGTGCTTTGATCCACCTTTCTCTCACTCTGAACTTTTTGAAGAATGTATCCCATATCTTGGGTCTTCATCAACATAAGCTCTTCCTGGCTATACTTGTTTGCCTCACTCCTATACATCAAAAGCTATCAAGTCAATCCAATTACCAGAAGACTAAATACCCAAACCAATCACTAAAGCAGCCACATAAAAATCAAAAGGAGAGCAATATGCTTACTCTGGTCTATGAATCCCATCTTCGTTTCTTGTTCTGATCATCTTGAAGTAAAACTCATCTGGGTTTCTGAATGCAGCTTTTTCTCTAAGTTTCTGTGGAGCAAACACAGACGAACAACACAACCATTAAAGCACACATTGAAATCGAACAAAATCCGAGCTTGAACATGAATGGTCCTTAAGTAGTACCCGTAAAGTTTCCTCCTTCTTGTGAAACGCTTGTGCTCGTATGACATAGTCCTTGTGTTTCTCCAGAAGGCCAAATTTTTTTCTCGAGGACCTAGCGAAACAGGCAAATTTGAATGAATCAAGCAAGGAATTACTCATATTAGGGAAAAATAAAATATAGGGCTATGGATACTCACGGTTGAGCTCTCTCCTTGTGAGCCCGTCTGGGAAGAGCGTTTCTCAGAGACGACATGTCGAAACAAAGCCAAGTTTCAGAACTTCGTATGAGTTTGTACTTCCTGCGGAGCTAATTTATACGGAGCGGCGATTGCGACGGAGAATGCAATACCTGGTGACGAAGAGTACCGTTTCCGGCGGCGATGAAGCGTCTTTGAAGAGTGCAGGGAACGCAGGTACAAAGAGTGAGAGAGAGAGGGAGAGGAGCTAGAAAATATTGCAGATGGAAACAAACACAAACTTCAGATGGCTGGGCTCGGCTAGAGAGTCCAGCGTATTCCACAAGCCCAACTAGAGCATGACAAAAAAATTCAGCTTAATAAAATTTTATTCCAACGTTGGTTAGATAAATTGATAAATACTGCAGTTGTAAAATTTTTTTAATGATATAAAAGTGATTATTAATTTACTATTTCTTTTTGGTCAAGATGAATCCAATAATTTCAGTTTTTAGGATCCAAGTGTTTGCCATTTCAAGAATTGGTTTATTTTTTATATTTATGATCATTGTTTTATTTGAAATATTTTACGAAGTATACTTTTAGTTTGATTTAGAAAATATCATCAACCTCCAGATTTTATATAAATAAATTAAATTTAATGGAATGCTTCAAATTTATACATTGTTATTACATGAAAAATATATCATGATGTTTTGTTTTAATAAAATATAATTCTTATTTCATAGAATATATGTAATATATATAATTGGTGAGCACTTTAACTGTTATAATTATATAAAAAATATTATAGTGATTAAATCCTTAAAAATATTGGTGAAATGGGAAATAGAATTGCCAAAACTCTAGAGGTAGATGCTACTTTATATATAAAGAGACCAAAGGCAATTATGCTTGCGTGTTTGGCTCTAGATCTAAATAAATAAACCATTGCTTTCTCTGCTAATAGAGTTGTCAAATCGGTTTGTTTCGTCGGGTTGACCCATCTTATCATGTAAATGGGTTGGGTTGGGTTAAGATTTTTTTAGCCTGTTCAGTTAGTGGGTCAGCCCACCCCATCTTGTTTAGTGGTGGATTAAGACAGGTCGGGGGCAGGTCGAGATGGGCCGGCCTATTTTAATAATTTTATATGTTAAAATATATTGGGCCCGTCGAGTTACCCGCCCTGCCATGCAAATGGATTGGGTTGGGTTGAGGTTTTCTCAGCCCTCCCAACTGACGGGCCAACCTGCCCCGCCCCGTTTGGTGACTGGTTGAGATGGGTCAGGGCAGGCTGGCCCGTTTTGACAGTTATATCTGCTGATATGGCTGAAAGTGAGATTCAGGGTAAACAAGACTACACAGTGGTTAATGGAGGTGAAGGCTTAGCAAGGTATAGTTCGTGGATGCTCGTTCAAAAGCAACGGCGAACTAGGAGAAGGAAGGTTGGTGGTTCCAAGATTCTAATGGATGACAAAAAAATTAAAACTACGGGGATCACGATTAATCTCTCTTGGTAATCATGAAGATAATGATGTTGAGTTTCAAATGAGGTGGTTTCCAAGGAGTTTACTACTTTTTACGCATGCATTTAATAGGAAGAATATTACATTGGATATTATAAGGATGGAAGTTCGAATTGCATAATTTCTTATTTGAATGGTGAGATACGATTCGATTCCAAACAAAATTGTGTTAAATATTTGACAAAATTGTTTGCGTTATTGAATTATGACTAAATTGTGTTGAAATCTTATCGATATCGGAGGAATTGTATAGTTCATTCTTATTAATCGAGTGCAGAACTAAGCCAATCCATTTCTGGACCTGGTTAAGAAAGAGTCTATTAAGAACATGCTTTTCTTTTTTTTCTTTTTACTCCAAAATCAAATTATCTCACTTTCTCTTTCATTTTTATTCTCACTCATCTTCTAAAACCTTTTTTTTTTTACTTTGAAGCCCCACCACCATCTTGAAACCTTAATATTCATTATTTTAATATTGTAGTCCCCAATCAAGAAGGTTGTGAAAGAAACACGGAGCTTGTAAAAGAGACAAAAATGCATCTTTATTTTTTACTTCAAAAATTAAAAAAAAAATCAAAACTTTTCAAATTTATATATATGTAGTAGCTTTTATTGGAGTTAAAAAATAGTGTGTTCTTGTTTGCTTGACTTTTGGAATTGAAAAATACAAAAATGAGTTCTAAAAAGAATAAAAAAAAGATGTGACATGGGATCATTATGTGAAAGTTGAAGGAGCAAGTAAAATGAAAATGAAATATAAATAGTATGAGAAAGAATATTGTGGGGGAGTATTTAGGATAAAGCATCATCTTATAGTTTCTAACAAAGATATTGCTCCATGTATAAATGTTTATGATAATGTGAGAGAAATATTTGTTAAAATTTTGGAATATTTGAAAAAAAAATTCAATTGAGAGAAAAGAACATTGGTGGTAATGAAATCTTTGAAGATGTAATATGCACACAAGATGAAATGTTGCAAAAAAGAAAAAAAAATGGATTTGTTTGTTACAAGGAAAATGAGGGTCTTTTCTAATCCTAAACATAAGACAATGAATAAAATGTTGAAGGATAGGAAGTAGTGATTGGAGATATTATAGATGCTTATACGGTAATATTTTGCCATTTAATTTGGTAAGGAGCCCATGGTGATTATGGCAAAGACTTGAACCCCTTTACTTATTATAAGGTAAGAGAGTCTTACTAAAAGAAAGAAGTTGATAATATTCAAGCAAGTTAAGCAAATACAAAATTGAATTGAAAAAGAATAATTGTACTTTGATGTGTGATAGATAGACAGATGGAAGATGGATGTTAATTACTAACTTTCTTGTCAATAGTTTAAGGGGAGTCATTTTTCTAAAATCCATTGATCTAATGATATAATCAAGGATGTTATAAAAATGTTTGAGTTATTAAATGGTATTATGGAAGAGATTGGGGAATAATGGTGATGGATAGTGCCCTAACTCTGGTGGCTGCCGGTCACAAGTTAGAATAAAAGAGAACAAAATTATTTTGATTCCCATGTGTGGCTCATTGCATTGATTTAATTCTTGAAGAAATTGGCAAACTTTTGATTTTCCATAATACAATTTCTAAGGCCAAGCAAATCACGATTTTTATTTACAGGCATGCTTGAGTGCTTGTTTTGTATATAAAGTATTCTAAGGGTAAAGAATTAGCTAGGATAATGGCGGCAAGTGGTTACAAGATTTGCAATGTGGTCTCACACGTATGTTTGCATCAAGAAGATGGGCCACTAGTGCATATGCAACCAGACAAGAAGGTAAAAATATAGTGGAGATTGCCTTGAGAGATAAGAGGTTTTGAAATTTTATCCAATATTGCTTGTAGTGTACAACTCCACTCGTTAGTGTATTAAGACTTGTAAATGGTAACTCAAAACTAGCTATGTCATACATTCATGAAGCAATGGATAAAGCCAAAGAGTAAATATCTACAAATTTTGACAATAAGTAGGAAATATATAAAAAGGTGTGGAAGATTATTAACACTCGTTGGAACCCACAACTTTATAGGTTTTTTCATGCAGCGGCTTACTTTCTTAATCCTAAGTACGTTTCATCAAAGATTTAAAATTAATAATACTCTTTGGTTCTATATTAAAACTTTGTATTTAACTTTATTTTTTAACTTGTTAGGTACCATTATAACCCTAACTTCAATACAGATAGTGAAATGAGGTTAGTTTTATACACCACACTTGAGGATGTTTTCTAACTTAAGAGAAAGACTTCTAATTGATGAACAAATTAAAAAAATTCACAAGAGCTCAAGGATTTTTTTAAAATGAGCATAAAAATTGCAACCTAAGATAGGAAGCAAATGGGTAATGAGCTTTTCTTATAATTAATCAAAGTTAATTTGTTTTCTAGTTTATAACTTGTACATTTTTTTAATTAAATTATAATTTGTTTTTAATTTTCATAGCTTTTTGGTGGGAATCACTTGGTGGAGAGTGCAATGAGTTACAAACTTTAATTATAAGAGTTTTATATCTCACTTATAGTGCTACGAGATATGAAAGAAATTAGAGCACATTTGACCAAGCGCATTCAAAGAGAAGAAATCATTTAACACAACAAAAATTGAATGCACTTATGTTTGTCAAGTATAATCTTTAACTTGAAATAAGACAAAAGATAAGAGAGGAAAAGGGAGAGACTTATGATCCTATTGCTTATCGAATATGGAATGGGATAATAAATGAATTGCCAAAAAAGAAAATCCTTGCTTATCAAAAGATAATTCATGGATGGATGTTCATGAATCCTTCAATCTTAATGAAAAAGCTCCTAGTAATATAAAAAGATGAGACAATATTTTGTCTAGCTACTTTTTTAATTAGAATTAATATATGAGAGTGAATAAACTAATGAAAAACTTTACTTTTATTATAGGGCCAAGAAACTTGAATGCTATTACAAATAAAAAGCCTAAGAGAAAATATATTGTCTAAGTTGAAGAGGAGGAAGGATATGCTTATGATATTGGAAAGGAGGAAGAGGAAAATGAAGAAGAGAGAATGAGACTAGATATTGATGATGATGAAGAAGGTGACATTGAAGATGTTGATATTGATGATGAGGACATTGAAGGGAGAAGATGAAGAAGTTTGAATGCTTGAGTGCTTCATTATTATGTTATTTGTTTATGAATTATAATATATTAAATTTGTTTTGAATCTACATGACTTAACTCTTTTAAAACTCTATATTTATAATTTTGAGTTTATAATATATATTAGACAAGTATTATATTTCTTAGCTTAATTTATTATTTTTTGTCATTTTTGTTTATATTTTATTATATACAACATAAAATATACTATTTTCATATTACTTTATGAATTTTATCAATTCACAGTTTACTTTGATTCATGAGTCAAAAAAATTGATCAATAGATTGTGATTTGATTCATGATTTGATAACTTTGGATATAAGCAAAGAAAAAACTAAAATATCACAAGGGAATAAGGGAATTTCTAGAGGGAATCTTATGATTAATATGCCATGTCCAATTGCTTGTCATGTGCCAAAAAGCCTCTAATTAAATAAAGATGCCGACTAATAAAAAGGTGGATATGAAGTATAATATTGAGGGTCCTATCATGTTGGAAAATTACATAGCCTTGCATGGAGAAAAGTTGGTGAATGAATATATAAACAAATGGGAGATGTAGGAAGGTACTTCTGATCATCATAAGGAGGGGTCCTCCATAAACCATCAATAGTAGACCCATTAAAGTCCCCTAACCCACTATCTATTATAGTTATGGAGGGTTAAGGTCAGTCCAATGGTTGTGTCTATGGTGCTAGAAACTAAGGATGTTTTAATAGGTAATGAGACATAGTCCCATAACTAGAATATTGATAAGGAGATTTATTAAGTTTTTTTTCTTGCTTATTTATTATTATGATGAATAAAATAGTTATATGGAATTGTACTGAAACAAGAGGGAATGATTTTAGCCTACATGCTAATAATTTGTTTCATTTTAATTTGCCTAATATTCTAGCTCTTATGGGAACAAAGGTGCCAAATGTCTATAAGTGTCTAGAGGAATTTGGGTTGCTTGGAAGGAACATAAAGTGTCTATAGTGTTCAGGAATCCACTCCTCAATATATTCACATGTTTGTGACTCCTTCTAATGAAAACCATTGGTACTTTATGTTAATCCAAACCAGGCCCTTAAAGCTAAATGTCATATGTAACTTTATAATATTCCTACTAGAATACATTACCCATGGCTTGTTGCCAGGGATTTTAATTATATTAAGGATAACATAAAAAAAAGGTAAGGCTCTATTTAATGTAAATAGATGCAAATTCTTCTCTAACTGGCTTGACAATTATAGGTAGATTGATTTGGGTTGGTAGGGATCTAGATTCATTTGGAAAGGGTTTGTGTGGGGTCACTTTTCCTATTTATTTGAAAGATTAGAAAGAGCTGTATGTAATCCTCTTTGGTGAAGAAAAGTTGATGAAACTATTGTTAAAATTCTTCCAAGGATTCATTTTGATCATCATCTATTGCTTATCAATCTTCAAAGGTAGATTCATATTTGTAGAGAGAGACCCTTTCGTTTTGAAGCTGTATGGCTTCAACATCATGAGTTTAGTGATTTTTTAACCCATGATAACTTGTGACATTTTTCAAAAGAGATTATCAATTGGAATAAGCTAGTTTTTGGTTATATCAAACAAAGAAAAACAATCAATTAGCTCTAATTAAAGAGGTTCAGAGCTTTATGGAGAAACAATGGAACCCCTATCTTGATAAGTTAGAATGCAACTTACAAAAGAAGCTCTGAGAAGTCCTAAAGTAAGAAGAGATTCTATGGCATTAGAAGTCTAGAACTAAGTGGATTATAGATGGTGATAGAAATACTAAAGTCTATCATATGAAAACTATTGTTCGAAGACAAGCTAATAGAGTTTTGTTCATTTAAAATGAATTTGGGTAAAGAATTAAAGATAATGACCAAGTTCTTTCTTTAATAAAGGATTTTTATAAAAATATTTTTATGGAAGACATACAGGATTATAGAATGGTTATTACTAATTCTAATTTTCAAATGCTTCAGGATTGTGATATGAAACCCTTAGAAGGAAGAGTGATGAACAATTAAAACAGACAAGCTAGTTTCAATATGGGGTCTCCTAAAGCTCTGAGGTTGGATAGTTTTCTAGACATTCTTTTTTCAATCAAATTAGAATTGTGTGGGTAAACAAGTTTGCTCATATATGAGAAATGTTTTTATGGGAATAGAAAGGATTGACACTGTGAATCAAACTTTGTTGGCCTTAATTCATAAACAAGAGCAACCAAAGATTATAAATCAATTTCGTCCTATTTTGTTATGCAATGTGATGTATAAATGTGTCCTAAAAGTGTTAGTCAATAGATTTGAAGCCTATTCTTCCTTTTATTATTTTCCTTTGCCAAACTAGCTTTATCTTAGGTATATGCATACCGGACAATATCATTATTGTTAGTGAATTGATTCACTCTATGAAGAATAAACAAAGTTAAGAAGGTTTAATGGTGATTAAAATTGATTTAAAAAAGGCTTAGACTCTGATGGGATTTCATCGCTCAAGTTTTAAAAGAGATAATGATCCTTAGAGATATTTTGAATTTAATCATGAGTTGTATTTCTAACTCTTTAATGACATTTTGTAGAATGGATCCAAGAATGAAACATTCCAGTCATTAGTAGAATTAGATAGAGAGACCTTTTTTCTCTATATATTTTGTGATACGCATGGATAAACTTTCTTATTTAATTTTAGATATTGTATTTTTTGGGAGTTGGAAACTAATCAAAATAGGTCAAAATGATCCGTTTATTTCACACATTTTTTTCTTTGCATATTATCTTTTGTTGTTTATTGAAAATTTCATAAGATAAATTGAATGTTTGTCATATGTTTTGAATTTATTTTGTAATGCCTTAGGTTAGAAAGTGAATCATACCAATTCTAGAATTCTGTTTTTTTTTTTCAAGAAATGTGGATTTTAACCTTGCTAAGCAAATTGCTAAATATAATGGATTCTCTACGATGACTAACCTAGGTAAATATTTAGGAATAAACATTTGTTTATATGAAAGAGGCATGGATAAAAATGAACACACTATACAAAAAGTGAAAAGTAAGCTTACAGGTTAGAAGGCTAATAGTTTGTCATTTGCAAGTAGAACTATTTTAGCTTCTTTTGTGAGTTTTTTAATATTTATTTATAATATGCATGTAGAAAAGTTGCCTAAAATGTTTCTATAGAAAGTGAGAGGATACAAAGGAGTTTTATTTAGGATCATGATTTTAATTAACATAAATTATAGCATATTGCTTGGGATACGATGTGTTAACTAAAGTTGCATGGAAGTTTGGGGCTTTGTAAACTAGAGGCAATGAATGATGCATGTCTTATGAAAAGTAGTTAGAAAATCATTTCTAAAGAAAGTGGACTATGGGTTTATGTGCTGAAAGGAAAATATGGTTATTATGGATCTTAGCGTTTATAAATGGATGATAAAGTTCATGGCTTTATTTTCTAAAAGAGTATTAACAAAATTTGGAACTTTTCTCACAAGAATTCTAGGTAAAGGATTAAAGATGGGGGAGATACTCATTTTTGGATAGACAAATGGCTGGGGAATTATGAGAATCATGTACATTATGTCTTTAGTCCCATTGAAGAGGATCTAAAAGATATTCCTATGAACTTTTTTATTTTGCAAAATAGGGATTGGGATTAAACTCTCTTATCTACTATTTTCCCAGAATTTATAATCCAAGATATTTAATTGGTGGTGTCTCCCTCATTGGATCATGGTCTTAATAAGCTCATATGGCCTCCTAATGCCAATGGAATTTTTATAGTGCAGAGTGCATACTAGGCTTTGGCTCATGATAATTGGAATAAACCTAATGTGATTTGGAATAAAATCTAGAAATTTCATGTCCTTCAAAGAGTAAGACCTTTTGTTTGACAAGATTTTCATGATAAGTTGAAGTGTTTTGTGTTTATTGATCAATGGGGTAATGGTTTTATTCTTTATCCATGGTGTGTGAATCAAAAGGAAATACTGCTTTGTATTGTTCATGACTATCATTTTGCATCTAGGTTATGGAAAAGCTTGTTACCTCCATCTTTGCTAGTTTCTTTTTGCATTTTTTTAGATTATAATTTTTGTAATTTGGTTCCATTGGCTACTACCAGGCCCTGAAAAGAGAGTGGTGGGTAAAGAAAAATATTAAAGATACTAAATATGTGGAATTAAGTGGATCTTGCCCTTATCTCGTTAGAGAATTGTATACTCCATTGTTTTTATTTGAACTTTTCTTTTAATGTAGTTAACTGAAGATTAATAACAGAAACAATAAAGTACAGATATAGAGAAAAATTAAATACATAGATTTTTAAAGTGGTTCAACTTGAATTGAAATCGTAATTTAAGTCTACTTCACTTGATCTTTCTCAACCAAAAAACCTCTGCATTAACAACACAAACTATTAGGATGGATAGGCTCCTGAACTGCTAGTTTTATAATAATTACACAAGAATTTAATAGGTGTCTTGCTAACCTAGAAGAATTTATACAAGCTCTTCTAAACCTAAGAAAAACAACAAGATTTATAGGTACTTGCTAACCTATACAAGATTTCTAAATCCCTAGAAATCTCAAAATAAAAATATCAGTAAAGAAAGCAATACAATGCTAGTGTTTAAGATGAAAATCTCAAACAAACTACAATAAACTATAGATGATCTTTAATCCAATGATTTCAAAGAATCTTTAAGAATTTGATGAAGTAGAGAGAAAATTGTATTAAGCTCTATCTCAGATGATTTCGCAATTGGTTCTTATGAAAAAACTATATGAAAAATGTTTATATAAGTAGAAGGTTAGGTTGTTATAACTGTTATAACTGTCTATAATAGAAAAATGGATTTTCAGTTATTACATCGAAGTGACATCAATTACAGTCTGTTATACAACTAATGCATCGGTGTGAAATCGACGTATAGTCTGTTAAATAGTCAGTACATCAATTACAACATCGAAGTGGATAGTTTTTCAAACCTTCGGTAAATAAGTTTATACTGTATACATCGGTGTGACTTCGATTTAGGTATGAAAAAAATTTTATACATTGAAGTGACATCAAAATATGATATAGAAAATAGTTTTTTGAAGTCTTGTTTTTCTTCAAATGATTTTTCTACTTCGTTGTTTTAGTTAATAAGATTTGGATCAAGGAGTAATTGAGTTTATTTACAAGAAATCCTAAAAAAAATAAATCCTAAGAGACTAATCTTGATTCTCTTGCATCATGGTTGTAAATCTTTAAAAGACCTAAAAAAAAGAATTAATGAAAAGTAATAATATCATATCAAATAATAATGACTAAAACTATTTTTCAACATATCAAATGGAAATGGTTAAAAATTATTTTTCAACATCAGAACTGAGAAGTACAAAAGACTTAGACTCACAAAGTCTAACAGCTACTTATTGGAGTATAATTTGTTAGTTCATTTGGAAGTGGAGAAATGCTATAATATATGATGTTACGTTCCAAAGACTAACAAACCCATCTTTTCTTATTAAGAAATATGTTGATGAAGTCAATGAAGCTTTCCTTGTAGATGGTTTGGGCTTATCTACAAAAAGAAAGGAAACGGACATTCATTGGCTTTGCTCTCCATCGTTATGGATAAAGATTAATTTTGATGGAGTTAAAAAGGAGTCAAGGAAGTCTAGATGTGGAGGACCATTAAAGGAGATATATAGAAAATGGCTTAAGGGGTTTATTAAGCTTTTTGGATGTTGCTCTATCTTTAAGTCAAAGGCTTGTGGTGTATTGATTGGGTTATAGGTCACGTAGGATAAAGGTTTTAGGCAAGTAATTCTGTATTGTGTTTGATGTGCACAAACTTATTGTACATTTTAAAATAGCCGCAAGCGCACGGTGTAGGTGTAGTACAGAACCGACGAATACAGGTCGATTCCTCAGGGAAGTTTCACTTCTTTTTAATTACCGAAATCTTTGCAGCTCAACTATCCAGATAGATTGATGAATGAAGG